>CAWUHX010000502.1:0-98525 GCA_963922205.1 Romanomermis culicivorax
GAATCAAAATATAAGATTTTGCTAGGCCTTCTTCAAGGCCGAAGTGAAATCATTATTCTTCTTTAATGCCGAGACTTAACTAAATGCACGTTCATCCCATTAGCTCGATACTAAGCTCCACCCACTACCGTAGCTGTTAGCTAGAAAAAACGCCTCTTTCTCATTGTTCATGAGTAGAGAACGATGTTACTTTAGCGTATGATAATAGGGTACAGTATGAAAGTAAAATGATGATCAACACAAAAAGAAAGAAACAAAGTCCTAAGAGCTACAATGTGTAAGTAATGAAAGCAAAGAAAACGCACTTGTACGAGAAAAACATGTTACACAAGTACTGATTAAAATCCGTTTACAAATTTAAACGGGCGTTTTCGCTTATCGATGTTGAAACGATCGGCGATTGTAAGTGAAACCGCGACCCGGGCGACGATTATTGCCTCGAATTCTTAAAAAAGAATTTGGTGTGGGTGGGCGAGGTGGGCCTAGTTAAGTCTCGGCATTAAAGAAGAATAATGATTTCACTTCGGCCTTGAAGAAGGCCTAGCAAAATCTTATATTCTTCTTTAATGCCTCGACTTAACTAAATGCACCTGTTTAAAGCTTACGTTTTTATCAAAAACTAATTCTGTAAAGTTAGGATTTTCTATTTCTCTCTGATAAAAACGTTTGAAAGAAAGTGATTTTTGACTCCAATTCGCATGGTTTAAGAGAAAATTTAAGGGGCATCCAGACACGATTGCTTTGGAGGCTGAAGCTGAACGAGTAGAGTGTGCGGTATAGGTTTTAGTGTCAATCCCAGACATGGAGAGAACAGTTTTGATCCAGCGGGAGATTGTGGTCGTAGAAACACTTTTGTACGGACGCACAAAGGAAAGAAAGCATTTGTTATCCTTGCTTCTGTCATTTACTGTGAGAAGAATATATTTTTGAAGAAAGTAATATGGACAGATGGCTGTGTCAGAGAATTTATCAATCCGAAAACTGATTGGCGGACCAGAGCCTCGAGTTTTGGTCATGCCAGGAATGGTGACAGAGACAAAGTTTTCGTGAAATTGGATATGATTAATGTCTAATTTTTGTATTTCTGAAGCTCTTTTGGGGCAGCTTAATGCTAAAAGCGTTACAGTCTTAAGTGTCAACATTTTACGACTGGTTTTTGCTTGTCCTTCAAGTTCAACCTTTCTGAGGAAATCAAGGACTAAGGCTACATCCCAAGTTTTTGAATATTTTGGTTGAGGAGGGATCACGTGGAAAAGTCCTTTCATAAAACGTGAAATTTGTCCATTCCCGGAAAGGTCCAGGCCTAATTCGAGGAGGAAGACTACAATTGCTGACTTTGAAGCAGAAATGGTGCGAAATTTGAAGTTATTTTTGTACAAGGTCATTAGGTAATCAATTAATTGAGACGGAGATATTCGTAAAGGATTAATCTGGTGTTCAGTACACCAGCTACACCATTTTTTAATGGCCGAGTTGTAATGCTTTTGGGTTCCAACGGACCAAGACTGAAGCATGATCGAGGTTGCTTCTGTAGAAATTCCTCGGCCTGCCCAGAATTTCCTGAGATTTTCCATGCTGACAGAGTCAGAGATTTGTTCAACACCAATGGGTGTAGTTGTTTCATGTTGTTCTCTATTATATCGTTCCAATGGGGTAGGAGGAGAGGTCGGCTTACTGCCAAGGACAACAGAAGGGGCCACCATGGTTGCGTCGGCCAAACTGGAACAATAATAACTAAATGAGCTGCTTCAAGTTTTACTTTGTGCAAAGTGCGACCAATGAGGCAGAAAGGTGGAAAAGCATAAGAGTTCCATGCCTGCCAACTCATGCTAAATGCATCCACAGCAAAGGCATCTGGATCAGGTTTCCAAGACACAAAGGTTGAAAGCTGAGTGTTGTGACGATTGGCAAACAAATCAATATTAGAAATACCGAATTTCTTTTGAATCATAGAAAAAACGGTTGGTATTAATTTCCAGTCACTGGTGTCTGAAAAGTGACGTGAAGACCAATCTGCTTCTAAATTTTTCTTTCCTGGTACATGAGTGGCTCGGATAAAAATTTGACGATCTAGACACCAAGACCAAATCTTAATCGCCAGATCACATAAGAACTTATTTTTTGTACCACCCAATTTATTGATGTAGGCGATGGCTGTAGAGTTGTCTATCATGAGAGAGACGGAAGTATTTTTGAGATTATGCGAGAAAATTTTTAGAGCGAAGAAGGCGGCCAAAAGTTCTTTGCAGTTAATATGCAAATTTTTTTCATCTTTCATCCAACGGCCCCCCACGCGTTTTCCGTCACAGAAGGCACCCCAGCCGTCATTTGATGCATCTGAAAAAATTTTTTGGGTGGTCTTGGGTGGTAAAATGTGTCGACCGTTCCAAAATCTCAATTGTTTAAGCCAGGTATCAAGTTCCTTTCTGGCTTCCAACGATAGTGAAATTGAGCTATCGTAGTTTTTATGTTTGTGTAGACCCTTAATGAGGCAGCCTTGCAAAGCACGAGTAAAAAGGTTAGCATGCAACAAGGCTTGCGATACTGACACGAATTTTCCAAGGATACAGGCTAGGTCCAACAATTTAACATATTTTTGTTTATGCAAACGAAAGCAGATATCCAGAATTTCTTCGACTTTTTCTGTCGGAATTTTCAAAAGGAGATTTTGAGAGTCGATTTCCAGTCCGAGAAAAATGATACTCCTCGAAGGTTTTAGAACAGATTTTTCCATATTTATAATAAAACCGAGATTGGTTAATAAATTTGTTATGAGGTTCAGATCATCTTTCACCTTCTCTATTGAGGCATTCATGACTAAGATATCGTCTAAATACAGAATTAGGCGCAAGCCTTGCTGGCGTAGAAAAGCCAAGGCAGGTTTTAATAATTTAGTAAACACTCGAGGAGCTGAACAAAGGCCAAAGGGCATGCATGTGAATTGATAAGAAATGTTATCCCATTGGAAACACAAAAATTTTCTGTCAACTTGGTGGACAGGGACTGAAAAATAAGCATCTTTTAGATCAATTTTTGCCATAAAGTCGTTACGATTGAGGATATCCTTTAGCATGAAGATTCCTTCCATTTTAAAATGCTCATAGTTTATGAAGGAATTTAATGGTCGAAGATTGATAACTGGCCGCATTTGGCCATTTTTCTTGGGCACCAAAAACAATCTTGAAAACCACAAATCGTCTCTATAATTTTCATCAATTTTGCGTATAGCATCTTTCTTTAACAAGGAAGAAATTTCTTCAGAAACTAGTGATTTAAGATCAGAAGAGAACAAAATTGGTTTGGGTTTTTTGATTTGTCTTGGAGGCTTTCTGGCCCAATCTAATCTTAGTCCCTTCACTGTGTTCAGGATCCATTGATCTGAAGTTAGTTTTGCCCAGTTAGAAAAGAAAAGTTGAATCCGGCCAGCAGTAATTTCTGTTAGTTGTGCAGTTTGCAAACAAACACACTGAGACACATACTTGGTCTCGTTAGATGACCAATTTTTGTCATTTCTTCGATTAGCCATTTCCGGGCGTCGGAAAGATGACGAATTTGGGTAATGCCCTCGTGAAAAACCAAGACCCGTCGATGAAGTGGTCGAAGAAGCTAATCTTCTGAAAGCATCGTGCAGCCCGTTTTTCTGCCCGCTGTCTTTTAGGTTGTTGCACAACGATTTCCCGAAAAGTGGAGGAGGGCAAAGCATGGTTTTAGCATCCATCTTCTGACTGTTGGCCTCCTCGGTAGGGATTGGACTGCTCGAAATCCCTGGGAGCAGGTGGGATTTGATGCCCAAACCTCGCAGAATTTCGTAACGACGATCGTAGGTAATATCCTGTAGGATATAGCCGAGGTGATGTAAACTGTGTTTAACAGCATTCATCATGAAATTAGGGTCAAAGGACCCACGTTCCTTCTCATTCAAAACTGCGACGAGAGGGAAGGCGCACTCTAGGATCGATTGGTGAAAAATTCGACGATGGTCGTCTTTTTTGATCAGCCATTTTTTGTCTCTTTCGATGTAGGACTTGATGTCCTCATCCAGTATCGGTGCTAAGGCCGCCGGACAATTAGGAATTGGTATATTATTGTAGCGACTAGCTCGACCTTTGGATGTTTCGAAATGGCCTCGCAACTCGAAGTTGGTAATCGACTGAGTTTCTGTCAGAAGAATGAGACGTTTTCGATCCGGCGTAATATCCTCCGAAAAAATAGGAATTTCAGCTTGTAAAGCTGCTGATGAGGAGTCGATGATATGATCTGGCTCCGTTTCCATGGGTTGATCCTCTAAATGATCCTCACCATCAAAGGATGGGGCTTTATCAATTTTGGAGGCTGTTTCGGCTCGCGCCCCGCGATTTTCTTCAGTCAAAGACTTGGGTGGTGCCTCAATGGAGGACGCTGTGACCCGAGGTTCCAAGGAACGCTTTTTCGTCGAAGAAATGGGTGATCTCGATCTACTTTTCGAAATCGAAGGCGAAGACGACGAGGAAGAAGACGATGATGTACGACGCGATTTTCGGCCAAAATTACTGTTGCTGCGCCGACTACGACGATGGCGGCTATCGGAATTTCTGGAACGTCCAGTTGAAGTACGACGAGATGACCGATTAGAGGCACAACGTTTGCTAGAGCGAAGAGAACTAACCGAACGTATGGAGGCTCTATTACAAACCATAGGCGAAGGCATCTTGACTCAAAGCGGAAAGCTAACAGCGTGAGCTCGAATGAACAATGAGAAAGAGGCGTTTTTTCTAGCTAACAGCTACGGTAGTGGGTGGAGCTTAGTATCGAGCTAATGGGATGAACGTGCATTTAGTTAAGTCGAGGCATTAAAGAAGAATATAATAGATGCTGTGTTGTTGTCATTGCCCTCTATGACACTGTGGGAAAACGTACCAGCCACACATGCATGTTTAATGGCCAATGATGTGTATTGAAGTGACAAACAATTTGTTTTACCAAATTTTGTTTGACAACTCTTTCATCTTAACCATTCTTAACGATTCGAAATACTTCATGGATATATTCTTTTCTTATTATCCAGCTGATTAGTCGATGACATCACAAAATATGGCTACAAATTAATGAAGGCTTGCAAAAAAGGACTTTAATGTATTTAGGTACGTGAAAATGCAATGATGGATCCAGAAGACAGAGTGACATAGTAAAACGGCTGGGCCAGAAATAAACAGGGTTCAGGTTTAACTGACAGTTAGGGCCGGATGACAGAAGGCTGAATAGTGTGATTCAGTGAATAGCCGTCAGAAAATAGAGATATTCACTGA
Organism: Romanomermis culicivorax; assembly: GCA_963922205.1. Taxonomy (NCBI): domain Eukaryota; kingdom Metazoa; phylum Nematoda; class Enoplea; order Mermithida; family Mermithidae; genus Romanomermis; species Romanomermis culicivorax. The sequence goes on from CAWUHX010000502.1 coordinate 5,286, forward strand.
ATAAAATCGTCGCATAAAGTTATGCGGTATGACAGTCGGCTGCATAGCTTATTCTATGCATAAAAATCTACCTTTTTATTCGTCGATTTTATATCTGGTCTTTGCACGAATAAAAAGGAAAATAGGACAAGAAAATTCCTTTTCAAGTTTTTCTTTTACGAAAAATAGACGAAGACTTTCTTGATTTTTAATGACGTGGGAGAAAAAGAAGAATTCGATATTGTTAATCGTCCTTTAATTCGTCGTTTGAATCCTTTTGAAATTTATAATAATCGGGAATTCTTTTTACGGTACCAGTTCAAAGGAAACATTTTACGAGAGCTGATTGGTTTGTTGAGTGACATCTTACAGCATACCTGGACAATATGTTCAATTTGATGCAACTCGGTATCAGATGAGGCCAGTATTGTACCAGAGGACTTAATTTTCAGCACCAAATCATGTTTTGTTTTTGAATCGATTTTAACAGCAAAAGCGAGATAGAGGACTCGAAGACGGATCACCAACCACTAAAAACTAGGTAATCAATCAAGTAGGAAATAAACCAATCCGACGAAGAATGATGGGGCCTTAAATGGAGAAAACTGAAGGATTTTGAGTGTCGGACAAAAAATTTCAACTCGATCGAAATTGCAATCTGGTGTCGGCCGATGCCGTGCGGTGTCCTATAGCAGCTCTGTCCGACTGTCAACCGACACTATCCGACGAAGTATAGCAGGGTCTTAAGGTTACCAATCAACCAACAAATCAGAGGACCAAATAACCAATTAGAAAATCGACGAAACAACCAACCAGAAAATCAGGAAACCAACTAACCAACCAGAAAATCAGGAAACCAACTAGCCCACCAGAGAATCAGATAAACAACCAACTAACCAGGGAATTAACTAGCCAATCACTAACCATCTTATCAACCAATCAATCAGGAAATCAACCCACTAATCAGGAAATTAGCGAAAAAACCAACCAGGGAATCAACCAACCAACCATTGACAACATCCAATCCAACCACGGAATAAACACCCCAATCAGGAAATAAACAAACGGATCAAGGAATAAACCCATCAACTAGGGAATCAATGAATGTGATGCACAAAAAATTTTGAGATTTTGTCCTTCTAAGACGCACCAGAATGCACTTTTTCAGATTCTCTGACTTGCTCTGATTTCAAGCGTATTTTTCCTCTGACTTGCCAGCCTTTCCAGATTCCCTAGATATAATGCAGTAGGACATGCCATGGCATGTTCTAGTGTGTCGTCTCTTAAATAAGCCTGAAAATACACGTTGACTGCATTCTGTCTATTTTGTGCAAGATAAATCTACATAACCTCGGTTTGGCTTGACAACCACCGAAACGATTCGACACTCAATCAATTTTTTGGGCTGATCGGTACCAGATAAACCGATATGGTTTGTCCAGGTACTTCTTCAGCGTCAAACCAAACGTCACAATAGTTTGTCAGTGTATACTCAAGTACGTTAACCAGATTTAACTTTCCAATGAATACATTTGAATCTAACGAAACTAAAGTCAGTTCATAACAGGGAAACAAGTTCAGGGGTTTCCACAAGACGCGCAATGATACAAATCATGCATTGCACTGCAAATCTTGCATTCAGCAGTGGAAGGTGGAGGAGAAATCACCGTTTTCTAGCTCGCAGATTGACCATCAGTCTTTTTGTTCTGTATCGTATTAATCAATCTTAACGCAAACATTCAAGCAGAAAGTAGATTTCATTTGAAGAGAAATTTAACTCTTGATCATGATTTTTTTCGTTTGATCACTCATAATAAGCTTTTTTGTGGTCACTTGGTCAATTGAGAAAAAAATTCAAGCACTAGCAAAAACCAAAAACACTGAAGCAGACTCTCGCCAGTAGTAAACATTAATGTTCAGAGTACAACTGGAAAGAAAAGAAACACTTTCGGACAAAATTACCCGAGCAGAAACATTCATTTATGTCGTGCATATTTTTTTTAATCATGGTCTAGCTATGCAATTCTTATTCGCTGTTTTGTCATACGGATAAATTTATTCAATGAATAGTCTATTTGCTCATTTATCGGCCGAATAGCTGTTCACCGAATAAGTAATTTTATTCACTGAATAGTGCTATTTGCCGAATAGTTTATTCATCTTTCTGTCATCCGGCCCTTAGTGAATATTTGCAGCCGTAGAGCGTGGGTGCCTACAGAGATAAAGTCGAAAAATGTTGATTTTTCCATAAGTAAGAAAAAATTTTTTGTAAGAAAATTGAAAATGCACATTTCTTCACAACATTGTGATTCAAATTTTCAGTCACTTGATGACTGAATATTGATTTGATGGTTATTGATTAGCAGATTTATTCAAATTTAAGGAGGGTTTTAATGAAACGATTTCCCAAGGCCTGCCCACTACTTAAAAGTGAAATTTCTGGAAAAAATTTTGGCGTGTATACGACCAGAATCCAATGAGAAGTATTCAACAAGTCAGTTTTATAGATTGAAAAACAGACGCTTCCCTGTCTTAATGAACTTTGCAAACATTCTGAACTCAGAGATATTGAAATTCTCAACATATGTAGTTGATAGAAAGATTACTGACTTAGTGCATCAAATTGCAATTAATCAGTGAGATAAGTAACCACAATTAAAATGTGTCAACATCGAATTTCTCATCGTTGAGACCTCTTTCTTTTGAAGGCTTAATGTTCATGCAGTTTCATTGGTCTCAGAATCGGAATATAGTGGGTAATGTGGTGTGGTTTTTTCCTTTATGACACCATGGGAAGGTGTACCAGCATTGTAATTATGTTTTGTGGCAGTTTTTTCCAACTATCGAGCTCAAGCATACAGGTGGATGATGTATGTCAAAATGACAAGTGATTCATTCTACTTTATTTTGTTCGACTACTCTTTTGTTCAAACCATTCTTGAGGATTCGGAATGCTTCTTGGACATATTAGTGGCACATATTGCATCATACTATTCCGAGTCCAAGCTGACCTGATTATGGCTGATTTAATTGATGAGATTGAGAATCATTGCTACAAATTAATGAAGGCGTGAAGAAAATGATATAAAAAATTAGGTTTCCTTATTTGGCCATATGAAAATGCGATGATAGATCCAAAAGACAGAGCCGACAGAGCACAACAACTGAGCCGAAAATGAACAGGATTCATCTTAAACTAACAATGAAAATTATTGTATCTGGAAAGCATGACACATCTTTTCTAGCCAACAAAACTACGAGACAAATTTTCAGTCTCCGCAACACTAAATCTTGATTAACTAATTATTGATAAGCAGGTTTATCTAGTTTTGACAGGGGATTGAAGAAATTGTTTCCAAAGAGCTGCTTATCAACAAAAAGTGACATTTCTGGAAAAAGTTGAATAGTGTTTGCAACCAGAATCCCAAAAGCAGTATAAAAGTCTCAATTTTTCGAGATTAAAAAACAGATACTTTACCATCTCTTTATCTGCATTCAAACATGTTGAAATTTTCTACATAACTAACAGAAACATTACTAGCCCAGTTCATACCATTGCAAGCAATTTGTGAAATGAATAATGACAGTTAAAATGTGTTAACATCAATTTACCTCCGATTAACAAGTCTTTCTTTTGGGTGGTTCATATTGTCTGGTTTCAATGGCCCCTTTCCATAGAATCGGAATATAACAACTGCTGTAATGTTGCTGTTCTCCTCTTTGACACTACGTAGAAATGTACTAGCTTCGTAGGTATGTATGGTGGCGAATTTTTTCCCAAAATTCAGCTCCAACAAGCTGACGAATGATGAGTATTGAAATCACAAATAATTTGCTCTGCTATAATTAGTTCTACAACTCTTTTGTCCAAACCACCCTTGAGGATTCGGAATGCTTCATAGTGTCACGTGCCGACCAATTTTGCCCAACTTCACGTGATTTACATCATGTCGATACTTTATGCTTTGCCATTTTTGTTTGATAGTTCCTTACTCTTATTTTTGGTTTCATTCATTATGTTTTACATGCATTTTGTGTTTCATTTTCGTTACATTTTTGTTGTTTCCGTTCTGCACATTGACTACTGTATGTGACCCATTAATCAGAATTTCCGCCAGATATGCTCTACGAGCTCATGGCCATAATTGGAGCATCGCATGCACCTCTTATCAGTAAAAACTAGTGAAGTTTTGTGATGTGAAATGACTAGTTTGGAAGTTTTCATTAAAAGATGTTCATATGTTTAGCATGGGGAGTGAAACTCACTCCAATGCTTAATGTATTCAAACTGGAAAACGTCTATGTGACCATAGGCATCTTCTGCACCGATTTCTGCTGCAGAAGTTAGCTTGGACGTCATTAGCATTGCCCAGGGCATACTGTGGGTTTACGAGGTCCTTAAAAGGGCCTGTTTCATTAGTTTTGTGCTCTTTTGTGTCTTCTTTTGGGCTCTCCAAGTTTTCCTTGGATCTTTTAGCTGTCCACGTCCATCATCAAATTTAAATATTAATTTATATTGTATTGCATTCGCCACCTTACCCTTACACCAATTAATTTGCATATGTTTATTGTGTTCACTGCGTCCACCGCCTGACTCTCACCCAGGAATATACCGTTCACCCCCTCGAGCCTAGTTGCTCCTGCCACTCCACCTTTGGACTATTTGCATCGCCCGTTGACCTATTCATATCAGCCACAGCACTGACCTTACCCGACCCCCATCACCCTCTGTTCCTGCTGTTCGAGACCCATGAATCCATGAATCCACAGGGACTTATTACCCTCCCGCTCAACCGTATTTGAGAACAGGACTAGGTAAGTCTTTTCAGGGGATTATTGTTGTTGAGGGTGTATTTTAGGGAACCCTTTCCTAAGTCGGTCTTCCCTTGAGATTCCCCTCAGTCAGAGGAGCCTTGTACCTCTTGGGTTGGTGCTAAAAAGGGGGATTTAGGTTTAAAATCTGGTCCCCTATACTAGACCATTCCACAAATGTCCTTCTCCTTCATTCTCACTGGATTGGACCTGGGGGCATTGTCCATTACTCTACAGCAGAACCCCAAGACAGCACCATAGTACCCCGTAGGTCCTCCTATAGTCAGTACTAGCTGAGTCAGGTTCCAGAAATGAATATAAAGCAAGCCACCCAACGCGGTCACAGCATGTCATTCACAGTGACATGGCCATATTTTTATCAATATGGCATGGGTTTCTTCCCATAAATGTGATTATCCAGTTTTTGTTCAATGTGACATGGCTCCCAAATTGGTTTAGTGTGACATGGGGAGGCTGGAAAATCGACCTTAAGCCTGGCTAATTGCCCTCAAATACGAACCTTCATTATTTGAGTGGAGAAACCTCTCTCAAATAGGGTGAAACACCACTTGAGTGGAGAAACCCCTCTCAGGCCAAGTGAACCCCTTCTACACCGGCCTCTAGCCCTCTTATAAGTCAGAAACCTACCTTGAGGCAGGTATACTGCCCCTTAAGTTGGAAAATGGCCCTTATGTTGGAGTTTAATCACAACTCAAGCCCGAGCCCCCTTGAGTGGAATTATTTTACTGTAAGCCAGAATTAGCCCTTACGAGTGATCAAATTATTGATTCCTGTGTTTTATCACCCTAATGTGTGTGTGTACCACCCCTCCATTTAAATAAATTCCCAGGTGTTAAGTTTCCCCAAGAGTCGAGTTTCCCAGAGCCAAATATAAAATCGAGTATTCTGCTAACATCTACTCTGAGTCCTCTATTTCTTCATTTTATGTAAATCCCCTCTTTTTGGGCCTTTGTCTCACATCTGCTTGTGTTCTGAATGGTATACTGTACCCCCATAGTGCCAGATCCATTACAGTATGCCTGCCTTTAGAGTGTACTATGACTACAGTATACCTGAGGGAGGGTACTTGAGTATCACTGTCCATGAGGTTACGGTCATCTGTACGTCTTGTGTGACAACCAATTATAATAACTTTTCCACCTAATAAATTCTCTTATCTCCCAATCAAATCAAATAAAAACTAATAACCTACCTTATTTTCCTTTCTAAATGAATAAATACATTTTTATCCTCTTCCTATTACTAAATAAAAATTTCTCTATTCAAAAAAAAAACAATTCCATTTTCTTATATGTCACACATGCATTACAGTATGCCACCCTGGTCGTGGGTCAAGTGGAATCAATGAATCTGATAGGTATACTACCATCTTTTTCTAACATTTCAGGTCTGCAAATCTGAAGTCTTTGTAAGTCCCCAACTTTAATAATTTTTCATTTACAGATTCATCCTCCATCACTGACACCATGCGGGCCTTCTGGTCAACAGACTTGGCCAAAAAATATCCGCAGTTACCATGGGCGTAGCTCAAGGAGCCATTCGAGTTCAAAGCCCTCATGGCGGCCAATGTAGTGCTTTCTGCATCAGCAGCATTTCCAATATTGGTGCTTGAGGTCACTCGATGAGTCCTCCAGTTCATTTCCAATAGCACTATCTGGGCTACACCCATCGATGAGATTCTATTGGAAGGTGAACCTTCATCACCGGCAGTTGACCCCATCAGCTGGGCCATTGAACAGGCTAGTCGGATCGCCCAGCCTGCGCCGACTGTTGCCACATTACTGCCAACAACGACAACAAGTGCCCAAATGCTATCCCAGATTGCCCAGCAACAGCCATCTGCTGGCGGGATCAATTCCCCAATAGTGGTGGCAAATGCTTTCGGAGAGATGTTGTGTGCCATCAATGACCATGTCAGCATCATCCAGGCATCACCTTTTCCGATGTCTACCCTTCCCTGGTCCTCAAAGATTAACGTTCTTTGTCAAGTCCACCTGTCTGGAGGCCTGGTCCCCGACTTTTGGCAAGGAGCTGATATCATCAGACAGCAATGATGAAGAATTAGGCCGCCCGATGGGCCCACACTGTGAATTTTGATGTAAATTTACAGACACCATTTGTAAATAGTTTGTATAAAATAAATTGGGTCTTCATGACATTACTGTTCTTAGGAGTGAGTTCTGCTATACATTCTGCTCAGTACCGATTTTGTGGTCTTTCAAGAAGCAGTCACCCATTTGAGCTACCTCAAAACATAGAGTTGTAAACCACCAAATCCTTAGGGAAGTCCATGACGCATGAATGTCACAGTATATGTTCCTAGTTCTGATCCAATCACTACATTAGTGTGGAAATCCACATTACATAACCATAAAGTCTGCACCAACACTGGTTTCTTTGGATCGAGGGGGCATCACTGCAGACATCATTACTACTCAGCATCTAGCACCTGCTGCTTGTATGCTAGCACATCATACTAAGGTGTTTGGTTTACAAAAGCTCGTGGAAATCCGTGCTGGGCTTTTGTAGCACAAACCAAACACTGGACGTGATGTACACATGGTGCTGCAGTGACATCTGCAAGACAGTGACTAACGTCTTCATTGAGGAGGGACAAAATTCGCTTCTTGGAATGGCACTACAGCTCTAAATACCTTAAGAAGATGTAGGTGGATGCATTCCCCACTGCAGGTCAATGCACTACCCTCGATGGGGGTCATTGTCTGGCCTGCTACAAAACTTCACAGCACAGTGTTTTTATCGCCCTTGGAGAAATTACACTGTGTCTGTATCAGGGAACCATGTCATCATTGATGATCTGCAGGTTGCCCACAAGATCCCCTGAAACTCTTGCGTCTTCCCGTTGTGTCCTGAACTACATTCAACCACAATTTGGATTTATCAGGGTCTTCTTCTATGCATCCATGGAAGATTCAACTTCACCCAGAAAATGTTCAGATTGGCAAAGGACTCACATCCTGACCCTGTCAATGCCAAACTGAACTATTTGGCTCAGCAGATCAGGGAGAGAATTAACAATTGTCGATTCATGTGGCTTGAGCTTTGCTTTCACACTCAACACTACCTTGGTCTGACTTGGCAGTTGGTTCACTTTGATCCTACCTTGGGTGCCTGGGCATTCCCTACAGAGGAATGATCTGATGGTTGCGTTCACAGGTGATGCACTGACAATATGGCTGTGTTTAAAAGGTCAACCCAATGTATGTCTACAACTCAAATCAAGTACAAGAGGTCTGCTACAAGTATATTCCTGTACAGGTTGGTGAGGTACTATATATTTTGCCCCCCCCAGTGGCCCAGATCTCACTAAAATTAGCCCCAATAGTGCCGTGTGATCATCACTTTACAGGGATTTTCCAAAATTGCTCAGGCTGGTTTACTGAGTCTGGGCATGGTCCATGTGAGCCACATCCGGCTTGAATTTTTCTGGAAGCAGTGCTTCAACGTCACTCACTTTGACGCTCCTGCACTATTTCACAATCAGTTGGCAATGACCCCTTCGAGTTTTTGCTTTCTTTAAACTGTATGTTTACAAGACTGAGAAGATCAAAGTGGGGACTAAACTGGCTAGTAAACTTCACTGCTGGTCTATCCCTGCAGCCAGATGCTTTCTATCACGCATTTGCAGGGGTAGGGAATGGACATCAAGGGCCTCTCTGGAAGGGTGTCGGTCTGGCCGCAAACCCATGTGATTACTGGGTCAACAACACAACGTCATTCAGGGCTTGCAGTCTGTCCTGAGTAGACCAGTTCAGTTGATCTTTAACACTCTCATCACCCCTGGCAGCGCTGGAGGGGTATTGGATTGCCTACCTTGGGATATCCTACCATCTCAGCTACCATCTGCAGGAAAGTCAGGTCCCCTTTGCCAGTCACTTTTTCTCCATTGGGTCTTTTCCGCAAAGTTCAATGTTTTGGTTGGTTTTCACTACGTGCAGAACAATATACCCATCCCCAGTTAGATCAAATCACCCCATGCTTTGTCCTACTGGTCGATGCCAAGGAAACTCCTGCTTTCCTTGACACTGGATGTCCACAGACTATCATTAGTCACGGTCTTCACAAGGCTTTGATTAAGGAAAGTTAGAGGGTGGCTATGGCCCTTTCCAGCAAACATCACAACTTTTAATCCATTGATGAGTATCAATTGGCAAAGCCGTTTCATACCCTCCTTTCGGGGACAGTATGAAATTGTGTTGCCTAGATCTCACTAGCCAAACACCAGGATCGATGTACATCCTCAATGTATGTAAGACTACGTCTCCTTTCTGGGCACCAATAGATCTAATACTTGGACTGGACTTCCTTGAACAGTTCAAGAACATTTTTGTTTGATTACCAACAAAGTGTCTGTCCGTTGGATGCAGTAGAACTGCCACTTCTGTTGACAACAACCCAGATTGATCAAATTGAACCCTGGTGGGAGAACTCATGTTCACTATCAAGGGCTTCCTACAGGTCTGGGTCTCGATCATGATCAAGGCCTTTTCATCTCTCAGCCACCCTCAGGGGCATCCTCAGTCGCCTCATCAAGTGGGTTGACCAGAGGTACTTGGGCATCTTCCAGGCGTGCAAGTTGTCATTTAATCGCCATTGCAAGGGGGGCGAGTTGCCCCTCAACCCCCCCTTAAACCTCTCCAGTTTACACTAAAGAAAGGCCGGTTCCATGAGCCAAGTGATTCAGATGCCCCTGCATCACCTGTGCTGGAAGTGCCACGACTATCAGATACAGAGGTTGAATCACTAGGAGCTACCCAGAGCCCAGGGGTGGCGATTGGATCATGTACTTACTGTACAGGTTCATCCCACTCCAAGGGGACAACCAGGAAACATCTATTGGTTACACTCTGGGAGGGTTTACTCCGTCCCACCAGTTTGCTGATTTCAAAGCAAAACTGATACACTAGAGCAGGGCTTTGGTGACACCACATCCGATCCAGGTCATATGGCCTCTGCCTTCTACCCTACTGAAATTGAGGACCCCTCATATCAGAGTTCTCCTGAACAACAGGGTGGGAAGCCAGAGCACTGGTCGACAGAGGAGCAGTTTTCTTGCTCCTGGGACCACAAGTTGGCTGTCCAACTACCCAACTTGGTGCTCACGCAGGACTAGGGCTCGTCCCATAGCAGCTAATGGGTCTCGGATCCATCTGCTAGGGGCTGCCTATGTCACGGTGACAGTAGCTGATGTCCTCTGAAGAGATTCAGGTCAAAAATGCAGAAGAAATTGTGCAACTGGAACTAGTCCTTGGAAAAAACTTCCTGGGATGGTTCAATTGTCTTAGCTTGAACTGGGACAAATCCTTCCTCGCAGTTCAAGGACGGTAAGGTCCGGTGTGATGGTTTCATTCGCAATCCTCCTTCAGTCTGTGTGTGCTTTGCCCTTGCAGGAATAGGTTGTCCTTTAACCCACATTGCTGAGACGCGATTTATGGCACCTTGTACCATCAATCTATACAAATGTACCAGAGGTAGCTTTCTTCCCTAAGCACCTCTTGGGAATTCATAGCAGCATATATTTTGCTGGTAGTGTGAGTACCCTGGCTAATGGCCACATACCCTTGCAGGTTGTCAACCAGAATACACATTCAGTGGTTCTCTATCTGCACATGACCATTGGTGATGTGCAGATGTATACTAATCTCTCACGGGAATCAGAGGTCAAATCAGACACCTTCTTTTGACTGAAAAATGGGTTGAGGCAAATGCTGTGATATCCTCCAATATCTCCTCACAGGACCGGACAGCATTAATTGACCTACTGGTCGCATACACTGACCTCTATGCCATTGATGAGAAGGATACATGTTCCACTGATCTCATGCAACACAAAATCAGGCACTGGGGACGCCCCACACAGTCCACCAGTTTCCTTATTGGACCCCCACCTAAGGAGAAGGACCTTATCATGCAGGAAGTCAGGGGGCTACAGGAAAAGAGGTATTATCCATTCCTAGCATACTGTTGTGGTTGCGGAAGAAAAATGGGTCGCACCAGATGTGTGTCGATTTTTTGTAGGCGTAAGGAGATCACGAAAAAGGATGTCTACCCTCTCCCACTGATAGATGACAATCCTCGACACACTCAAGGGTATGAAGTACTATCACTACCCTTGATCAGGCTAATGCCTACTAGTCAATATCGATTGCAGAGGCAGACAAGGAAAAAGATGGCTTTCAATACGCCCATTGGACTTTACTAGTTCAACTATCTGCCTTTTGGTCTCTGCAACACCCCTGCGATTTTCCAACGTCTCATGGACCTGCTCCTTAGGGGAATACAGTGGCGTACAGCATTGACCTATCTGGATGACATCTTGGTGTTAGGAAACTTCCACACCCAGATGCTCGAGCACTTGGTGGAAGTGTTCTCTCATCTTTGTCAGGGTGGAATGAAGCTCAGACTGAGCAAGTGCAGATTCTCACACTCTGAGGTGGAATATCTAGGCTATCCCATCTCACAGAGCAGTCTGGAGCCAGATGAAGTCAAACTGGCTGCCATCCAGAATCTAACCATTCCACAGAATGCCAAAGACATCAAGTCGTTTCTTGGTCTCGTGTCTTACTACAGGCATTTCATCCCTATGTGCCTGGCTCAGTGAGCTGCTAACTAAGCTCTTACCGAAGGCTCAGTGAGCTGCTAACTAAGCTCTTACCGATCAACCCGAAAAATGGAGGAAAACGGCACACATCCCTCTACTGCGCTAGGTTATGAAAAAGGTTTCTACAAGAAACTAGTGAATCCAGATGATTGAGAAATTGAAAATTTCGACTGCGAAAATGGGAATCTACCGCTTCTCTACAAAGCAGATGAGCGTAATTTCGATTCACCACAAACGTCCGCTCCCCAAAGAATGCAAAAAACTTCATGATCCCTATCTCCAAAAATCGTCCAAAATTGAAAATTCAACTTTCTAAAACCAAAACCGAAGGATACCCATACTCGAAAAATCTTCGATAATGAAGCGTATATCGATGTAATGCAAAAATGCGATGCTGAAATGATAAATTTTCCTGGCGATGCTACTAATGCGTTAAGGGAAATAGTGACGATAGTGACTCAACAAGGAAAACTTCTCGATGAGTTTAAAACCAAAATCGAAGCGATGAGAGCTCAGAAAGAAGAGCTATCGAAACCAAACGTCCCTGAAATCGAAAATTTCGTGAGACCTATGAGCTCTTACACTAAGTCTCAGAAATTGAATAAACTGAAAAACGCTATCAGCGATCAAAAAAGTCAGCTTAGTTTTCGTGGTATAATCGACGACCATGATGATCTAATCATCCCGACACAGACGTTTGACCGCTCTAACGCGCTAAATGCGCTAAACTCTTGGATACATTTTCCATCTATCCCACCTTCTCAGGTGCATAGATCTTTCACAGACAATGAAACAAGAATTAAGACTGTCTGTAAAAAGATAGCACCGCAAAAATTAGATAACTCGACCCAAAATCAACAAGTGTTGAAATTCTTCATCGCGCTCAAAAATGAGTTTGGCCTCGATGCCTCTGAATATGTGAAACTTCACACACTGCATTGCTTGACTTGTGATGGTGCCCTGAACACCATACGAGATGTCGGATCATACGACGAAGCGAAACAGGTTCTGATGTGTATGAATGCACCAAATTGCGACCAAGATACACTCCAATGCGAGCTCCAGTCCATAGCTCCGTTCGAAACCGAAGGTCCGTCAGCTTTCTTAAATCGAATTAGTACCTACATACATTTACTGTACTATGACAGAAACGCTCAGTATCACCATAGAAAAGTTATCACAACTTTTCTTTGGAAAATGATGGAAATTTACAGAGTCTCGATTGATGCGAGCACTCTAGAAACGATCACTGACTTAGCTATAGCCGTCCCGAAAGTTCAGAAAGTCCAGCAAGCGAATAAACAGACAACTGTGAGAGTAGAACAATCTATACTGGTTAATAAACTCGAAAATCCATGGGAACAACAACCATCACAATCGCGTTTCAAAGATGATTTGAAATCTCATTTCGTCGGAAGAACAACCATCACAATCGCATTTCAAAGATGATTGGAAAATCTCTCTCAATCCCGAAACAGAGATGACTCTAAACAGCAAAATAGCGTAAGATTTCAAGAAAATTCGACTCTAATGAAGACAAAAGAGTTCGAGGAAAGCGTAAAACGAGCTCTAGAAAAGTTCGGAATCTGAGAAAATACGCAAAATGCTAACAATTTCAAAAATCGAAGGTCCCAATTCGATCGCCGGACGAGTCCGAATTTCCGGAATAGAGAAAACATTCCTATACGGGATTTCTCTCTCCTAATTCCCAAAGAAATCAGTCACCTGAATGACCGGCCAAATATTGCACCTATCATGGTCAGTGTAAGCAGGACAGCTCCGAATGCTATCAGTTGAAACCACAGGCTTCTCAGCCTCGGCAACAGCAACCGAATCATCCATGGCAAAACCATAATTGGCGTCCTCCTTTTCAACAAAATACACATAACTACACGCTCAATCAGGATCAAAATTTTGACCGAAATAACTGATTTTTCAATCGCGATAATCGAAACTATCAGAGAGATGTAGCAAATATTTCTCTCTGCCATTCTGAATCCGGACAAGAAAAGATAATCGAAAAGCATTACTACTACTCGATGAATAATTCACAGTCTATACAGACTTAGCTAACTTCTCCAAAATCTTCGCAACAAGTTTTGCCATCAGAAACCAAACGGTGTTTAACTCACCTAAACCTTTTGTCCCGATGAAGCTGACGACTAGTACAGCTAATATGCTTGAACCAACAGAAACGTCTAAAGCTACAAACTTTTTCGTCGCTCCCGGAATCACAGATTTCACAATCGAAAAACCTGCTGAACTGTGGATCACAAGATCTGGCACTTGTCGAATCGAAGAATGTTCGCAAAAAGACATCAAACTTCTGAGCTTATACGCTCCTACACGAGCTTCACGAGCTTTTCATATCGATGCCGAAATTGGAAAAATCAAAACAAAAGCGTTGATAGATACCGTTGCTCAATGTTCAGTCATTTCCTCATGCTTAGCTCAACTCTCTTTGGGGATTGGCTATGATACGTTAGAAACATCTGCGCAGATAAAAGTAGCTGACGGTGCTATCGTTGATGCCCGAGGTCCTATAATCTTCAAAATCAATTCATCTTTCGGAACCCATCTAGTACGATGCTGGATTCTACCTACCGTAGGAGAGCAATGCCTCCTAGGAACCGATTTCCTAGTGCATCCGAGTGTTCAAGCTGTAATAAACTTTCGCGAAAATTTCATCAGAATCGGAGACGTTCAGCAAGAACTAAACCTAGTTTTGAAACCAATTGAAAAAGCGCCCTACGATGAAGTATTTTCAAATACTTCTAGGGGAGATAATCAAACGCAAATTGTAAAAATCGACAGATCGCTACCGATTTCGAATATCTCGTCATGCTACGTAGAACCAAATTGTCAAATGTGGGTTAACGGGAAAATCTTCCTTTCCACAAACGAAAGCTTCAAAAGCATTATAGTTCAACCTGTGAACTTCGGAAGAAAAACTGTGAATATCCGATCAAACTGGTGATAATCAACAAAACGGAAGGCAAATGTCCACTATTATTCGTCAATAATAGTGCCAACGGTATTCATCTGCAACCTAATCAGCTCATTGCTGAGGTTAAATTCAGACTCAAAGAATCGAAAATGACCATCGCATCGCTAAGCGATCATGAAGATGACTATGAACCAGCCATGTTGGTTGAAGATCAGTCGACTATGTCGGAAAAAGAAAAACTTCAACTTGCTCTCAAAAAAATGACCGAAAAATCGAATATCGACAATGAAGGTAGAAAAATCGCTATCGAGGTCTTCAAGCAATATCGCAATGTTTTCAGTCTCCCTGAAGATCAGCCTACTCTCACTCATGAGTTAACGGTCTCTATAGACACCAGTGATGCAAAACCAGTCGCGAAACACTACTACCATGGGCCGATTGAACAAAGACCAATGGTTCTTCAGAAAATCCAAGAAATGCTGGAAAAAAACCTCATGGAACCTTCGCAATCACGGTGGGCTGCCCCTATGTTTCTGGTAACCAAAAAAGATGGAAGTTGGCGACCCATAGTCGATTATAGAGGTATAAATGAAGTTACTCCTAGCGATAAGCTTCCGATCCCGAGAATCGATGATTATCTAGATGCTTTAGGAAGTGCGCGATTTTTCTCAACTCTAGATTTGAAAGCAGGGTCCTGGCAAATCCCTTTAGACGTTGCTTCACGCAATAAAACTACTTTCATTAGTCAAGAAGGGTTGTTTCGATTCAAAGTTCTACCGTTTGGTTTGAAGAATGCTCCCGCTGAATTTCAAGGACTAATGGAATGGATCCTGCATCCATATATCTGGAAAATCTGTTTGGTCTATATCGACGATATCATAGTTTTTTCGCAAACGTATAATGATCATCTAAATCATATCCAACTGATCTTTGAAGCTCTTCGTGAGGTGAATCTAACCCTGAGACCTGATAAATGCCACTTCGTACTTAAACAAGTAAAATTTCTTGGTCACTTGCTAAGCGAAATTGTCCAATGGTGTAGACGATTCATACAGAATCTTGCCACTCTTTCGCGACCGCTCTATCAAGTACTACAAAAAAACGTGAAATATGAAATAAGCGAAGAACATCCTATAGCGTTTAACGAGATTAAAACATCTCTAACCTGGACTTCTTTTTTGCGATATCCTGTCTATAATGACGAAAAATCAAAATTCATCATACAAACTGATGCTAGCACAACTGCTATGGGTGCAATTTTGTATCAAGAAAATGAAAATGATCAATGGGTCATCGCTTACAACAGTAGAGTTCTTTCTGATGTAGAAACTCGTTACAGTACGACTGAGCGCCAATGTCTCGCAATAGTAGAAGCTTTTTGATGGTACAGACACTATGTCTATGGTCAAAATGTAACTGTCAGAACTGACCATAAGCCTTTGCAATGGATCAAAGAAGAAAAACATCGAAATTTGTGACTTCAGAATTTCGCAATAAAGCTTCAAGACTATGACTATCCCATTGAATATGTGAAAGGCAAAGAAAATGCTTGTGCTGATTTTTTGTCATGAAATGAGCCTCGTGCTGAAGTGAAGTCAATGACTAGCGAAGAAGTAACAAACAAAATATTTAGACCGACATTTGGGGGAACACAAAAAGACTGTCGACGCAGCTATAACAAGATCAATGATGCAGAAAGAAGAAACAAGTAAATTCGTATCTCAGAATAAGGTGCCAACATTCGAAGAAGACTTCCAACAGCCTGAGAAACGGCTAGTGACCATAGAATTGCCAGAAGAAATCAGAGAAGCTCAAAGAAAAGATCTGTATATCGCGAGGTTGGTAAAAATCCAGGAACAAAAGCTAATTTCTACGATTCTATCTGCTTTTCATACTGAAAACAAAATAGTGTACCGAACCTCAAAACAAGCTAACACAGCTTCCACAATAGTACTTCCAACTACTTTAATTGAAAGTGTTTTGTTTCAATTCCATGGCGCGAAGATTTTAAACCATCAAGGTCATAGACACACTACAGCAATGATTCGTCAGCATTTCTGGTGGCCGAAAATGGAAGAATCGATAATAAAATGGATCAAAACGTGCAAAACATGTCAACAAACGACTTCCCAGTTGCCGAAACCACCTCCATTGCTGCCGATACAGCCAAAATATCCATTTATATCCGACTGACATAGTAAACATATCCCCTCTTGGTGAGAAAAGATCATACGTTATCATATTTCGAGACTAATTCACTAAATGGGTAAGCGCTCATTTGATTCCAGAACAAAAAGCAGCCACTATAGTCGAAAGTTTCGTAAATAACGTAGTTTTGATTCATGGTAGCCCAAAACATTTATCATCAGATCAGGGTTCAGGTTTTACTTCAAACTTGATGAAAGACATCCCGAAACTACTAAAAGTTCAGAAAATCAACACCACCGCATATCACCCGCAATGTAACGAAATGGTCGAAAGATTTGTAAGAAACATAGAAACTAAGCTACAGTAACTAACCTGTTTCTTCCTTGATGTCATCATCCAACTTTCGTTCTTCTTCGCATTCGTCATCGCCGCCTTCCCTTCTTCAAAAGCAACGCCGCCTAAATGAATAAAAAAAGATTAGAAACATAAAATTAGATGAAATTTAAGATAGGAGCTCACCGAAAGGTCAGCTCGAACGCTGATTTGCGTCATTCCATGGAATCCTATAAAGAAAAAGACGAAAAATAAGAAAATAAATTAGAAACATTTTTTGTTTTTTCGCTAGTTTTTATGTCATGCATTTTATATATATACTACATGTAAAACTTACTTTTGGTGTGTGTATTATCTTCATCGTTTTCGTCATCCAGATCATCGCGCTTGTTCATCTTCGTGTTCGTCACCTGTAAATAGAAACCCACCGATTTGTTGTATATATTTTTGAGTGGTTACCGCGTTTACCAGAGTCACCCGAATAAACAAGAAACTCACCCATTGGACATATCCTAGGACTTAAGATTAGTCTGAGACTTTACCTTTTGAGCTGAGAAACTTACCGACTTCTCCTCGCTTGCTGACATCGTCCGTTTTCGTTGCCGTCGTTTGTTGCTGCCAACACCTAAAACATAAACACGAACGAAGCATGAAACGTTAATAAGTAGTGTAACCTAGCGTTTACAGTAACCCAGTGCAACTTTAAAGTGTGTACCTACCCATCCAGTTCAGTTTTTGCCACTGAGGTCCCACAAAATTGTCGAGGCACATGCAGGACTCAGAATTTTGTCAATCTTCGGATCAGCAGAAAAAGAAACAGCATACCCGATTGGATTTGAAGCCAAGAAGACCAAACTTTGATACTCAGAAACTTACTATCTTCAGTAGAGCTTGTTAAATACAAATTTTACTGACCGCAAAACTTCGCCTTTTGTCCATTTTCGTACAACAGCTCGCCGACCACTTTGTGACACTGTTGACGCAATCGTTGCTGACGCCACCCGGAATTTTCGTGAACCTAGAAGAACAAGGAGTAAATCTAACGTTGCTCCACCATCAGAAACAGAAACTAGCTCATCTAGTGAGGAAGAAGAAATTGCAGACACTATTTTTGATCCAGAAATGGCCCAAGCAAATTTAGCCAATTTGCAGGCAGTTCAGGAACTTTCACGTCAGACAGTAACCCGAGTAGGTGAAATGTATGATACTAGACCTATTATTCAGCACTCAGGAGATTTGATGCCATTCTCAGGAGACCCAAGTGACATAAATTGGACTGATTGGGAGAAACGTTTTTCCAGAATTGCTATTTTAGCAGGAGCAACAACTTTAGCTAGAAAAACCGCATTGTTGTCAACTTATTTGCGACGACCCGCATTGATTTACTTGTCAGAAGTAGAAGGTCGAAACCCTGCTTTACAAACTTGGAATGAGTGGTCACATGCTTTTCTAACCCGTTTTCCAGACAACTGTCAGATTGATGTGAAATATGAGCAATTAGTAGCCCGTAATCAGTTACCAGGAGAGACAGTTTCAGTGTTTGCTGCAGGCCTCAGGAGATTAGGCAAGAGAGCATTTCCACATTGGAACGGTCAAGGAGAAAGTGACATCATGATTAAAAACCATGTTATCAACCGATTGCAACCAAATATTAGAAGATGGGTTCAGAACACAGAGCCAGGAAGTTTTGAAGATGCTGTGTCATAAGCTGAGAAACAGGAATTATGAGAGTTACAGTATAATGGAGTCTCAAGTCAACCAGTGCAAGTTTTTTCTAATACTATTTTCTAATACCATAAATACCATAAATTGTCCAAAGATTAGGAGCAGTAAGCATGGCTAATCAAGTGCCAATCAGTAGTGGTTCGGGTTTGAATTGTCAAGGTAATTTCAGAGGAGGATTACAAGGAAACTGAGGATCAAATTTTAGTAACAATTTTCGAAGAGCACAGAATCAGATCTGATGAAATTCAGCCGAATCACACAGAATGACCCGAGGCTTTGGGAATGCAGGCCTGCGACAAAATAACAACCAAAATCGCGCCCAAGACTTGAGGAGAACCCCTGATGGAAATGTGATTTGCTATCGCTGTGGTAGATCAGGGCACTATATCGCCAACTGCCCAGAGTTTTTTCAGCCTAGAAACAATGTTACCAACATGCAAAATGATACATCTAATAGGAATTATGAACAGACTCATAACACGCCGAATCCAAACGGTACCACATGGCAAGGAGGATCACCCCCAATTCAGATGCCCAGTTCTCATGGTGTTTCTGAATCTGTACGTTCTGGAGGTACCCAAGGAGACCTGCACGGAGTGCATAACCAACTAGTAACGGTAGGGGAAGACGGTACCCTAGAGCAACAGTCCTACAATTCTGAGCTTCAATTTGACCCTTGGAACTGTGATGACTTTGAACTCCTGAGAAACTCCGATATGGCAACACCTAACAACGTTTGTATGGTCCAAGGAATAAGTTTTACAGATACAGAATCTAGCCATTCGGTAGGTGTAGGGACCGGTACAGGAGCCGGATTTAGCGACATCCCTTCGACCTCCACCCATAGGGAATTTTCCCCTTTTAGTGAGACTATTGAAACTAGTAGCTACTTATGTGATTTTGAAGATTGGAACCCGCCTTCCGGTTCAATTTCTGCTATGGGTGATAGTTTTTCGGCCATACAACGTGCTTCCCGGGAAGAAAACAAAAAAGAAGAGAACAAAAAAGAGGAAAGTGAAAAAGAAGAAATAAAAGAAGAAAAGTATAATCTACAGTGGGGAAACTCTTTTTCGGCACCAGTCGCTAGC
The DNA here is from genome assembly GCA_963922205.1 of Romanomermis culicivorax. Classification (NCBI taxonomy): domain Eukaryota; kingdom Metazoa; phylum Nematoda; class Enoplea; order Mermithida; family Mermithidae; genus Romanomermis; species Romanomermis culicivorax. The sequence continues at coordinate 24,961 of CAWUHX010000502.1, forward strand.
CAATATTGGCAAATAATTCATCCTAATTGGCGAGAAGGCTTTGGAGGCATAACAAATGAGACCATCGAGACACCCAGGAATAGACTGACATCTGACCCACGAACCAGTAGTGGAATGCGCAAGCAATCGAATGTGTTACATGATATTGAAGGTCACAGCAAAAGACTAGACACCCGGGACAATTTTGGACACTTATTAGCTCATGTTCCACCTATGTTACCATACAGAGAAGGAAACTATAATTTTGATCATAACTCAGAATCTGAGAATGAAACTAATGATGATCAGTTTGAATCTTATAGAGCGCCACTCAATACACTTAGTCCCGTTATGCAAATTAGAAGGAGTAGGAGAAACAGAAACAGATGCAAATGGAGGAATGGAAGAACTTCGAGACCTAGAAGATCAGTTAACTGGAGATCTTTTATAAGATTTATAAAACCATTTTAACCAATTTCATATTACCTACAGCTATTAATTTCTTTATTTTAGTCATTTTGATTTTTCTTTCATTTTTAATTGCTAGAGCTACTTCTGAGCCTTACTATCAGCGTGGAATGTCACGAGGAGGCCGAGCCATTGCTATACGGAAACATGTACCTTGTTGCCCTCCGCCTATGTTTGGCACAGAAAAGAAGGAACTCGAATTGAGTGTCTGGTCAGCTAATGGCCATATGAGCAGAATTCAAGCAGTACGATGTTTGTTGAGAAACAGAACCATTTGTACAAACACCGGATTTTTTGGATCACGAGGAATTGTTCTCGATTCCACAGAACAAGAAACAGTAACACCTGGAACCTGTCGACAAGCATGGGACGATAAAGAGTATAGAGGTCAACCATTGAGAGAACTTCAGCATGGAGTTTGGGTCACCAATAACACCCTCAACTTGCGATACAGATGGTGTTGCCAAGATTTTTGTCAATCGATAGTTAATTTTTTGATTGAGGTAGGCACCATTGCAACAGTAGATAAGAAAACCACTATCAGCGACCTAGGAGATACAGAAGGATGTCCACCAAATGCTGGACAATGCGTGAATCCAGGAGGAACTCAACTATTTTAGTGGAACAATGTTCGATTGAGAAGATCGGAGAATATATTGGTCACCTATTCAGAAACCATATAATTATTGAGGCGATTCAAGGAGCTTTTACTTTATCTAGACCTACAAATGTATGCCACTTGACCTTCGCCTATGAAACTGAACAAGGTCCGATTTTACAGTTTACAGGAAACCTTAGTGAACTTCAGGATTCTATTTTAATAGTCACCTCAGAGAGAGAAGCTGAACTTACTGATAGAGACCCGCAAAATGCTAAGATACAGTATTTGTATGATAAGATCATGGAACAAGAATCAAAGCTATTTTGAACAGTCTGGCTTGAACTTTGTCATTCTGCAGAGAGACACCTAAAGATGATTTGGCAGTTACTCAAGTTAGATCCAACTCTAGGCGCTGGTGCTTTACTCATGAGAAATGACATAGTTGCTACTTTTGCTGGTCAAGCTCTCATGATATGGGAATGTGTTAAAATCATACCCGATCAATTTTTTAGGGATTACCAAATCAATGATACATGTTACGCTTATCTACCAATTTTCGCGAGAAACCTCACCTACTTTGTTGTACCCGGCTCACATGATCTTTTGGATCAAGCACCCATTGTAGACTGCAACCACCATACCATAGGATTGTATAATGACCCTCAAGAAGGTTGGAAAACTAGTTCAGGACCGGTACATATAACCAGTGTTCCATTCGACATCTCATGGACAGGAAGCTATAAGTTACAAACGTTTAATTCACCATCATATTTCCACGATCAACAGACTGGAATTATTCACACTTTTGGACTCATGAGGAGTTACTTTTCGAAACTGAGCGTTTTTGAAGGAACTTTAGATAGACTAGTTAAGTATATGGCTAATTTAGCACTTGATCCATCAGTAGTTTATCAAACTTTGGCTGATACTGGAAAGGCCATTGCAGAAGTCACAGAAGGAGCAACCAACTCCCTTGAACACATTGCAACCACTGGAACCAATAATCTGATTAATTTCACCAATTACTTAGTATCAGGACCACTAAAATTGATACTCAACATATTAATGGTTCTTTTGATCTTAGCTGGTGTTGCCACAGTAACCTGGCTTATTTTACAAAGATACCTGCAGAAAAAGACTTGTGCATGTTTGAGTCATTTTACCGGAATAAAATGGTTCCCAAAACGAATGAAAAAACCTATTGTAAAGTTCCCAACCTTGAAACAACGTGTAGAAACCCAAGGAGCAACCGATCAGATCAGTCATGTGAAAGAAACCAACAGGAATGATAATGTAACCAAGATTCAGAATGTGTCACAGGCAAAAGGAACAGATTATGAGGACGTTGGACTTGATTCATTAGAAAAAGTTATAGTTCAGGCACTTGAACCGATAGTCACCCCAATGAAACCCAAGATGAGGAATAATTTACCAACTGTCGCTAACCACAGCGGTTTGTGTCAAGATCGATGCCCTACTATCGAGGTTTGGATTAATGAAGACTTTGAGGTCCCAGTTACAACCCTTATTGACAGTGGATCAGACATTTCACTGATAGGTTTAGATTTAGTTACTCGGAGAGGATGCAATTTGTTACCCGCTGCGATACCAGGATTTAGAGTATTTAATAAAGTCACTACTGAGGTTGTAGCATCATGTTGGATCAAAGTGTCACTTAATATCGCAAATTCTGTAGTAGCCCCAGCAGAATTTTTAAGAATTCATGTAGTTAAAGATTCAACATATGATTTGCTGCTTGGAACCGATTATTTACGTCGATTTGCTAAAACTGATTTACAGTGGAAAAAGCTCAGATTGATTTTGGAAACATATCAGTACCCATGAAAAACACTAAGATCTATCTACCAGAGACCTCACGTGGAATTGCTGTTCTAGATAAGACCATAACTTTGGCACCCAGATCAATTAGTTTTGTTACAGCTAGATTAGAAGCCCCATATGCCAAATTTGGCTCATTCATTTTTGAACCCATCCCACGATTTTTAAATTGATTTCAGTTACAAGTTGCTTCATGTTTAGTGCGACCAGATGATGGAATCATACCAGTTAGTGTACTGAATGTCACCAATACACCTATTATTCTGTATAGAAACACTGAGGTAGGGAAAGTTCTAGTATATGGACAACCATGGTCATGCAACAAAACCTTTGAAACACCCCAATGTCAGGTCATTGATTCGACTATAGGTCAAGAGAGTGAAACAAGAAACAATAGTACGATACCAGAACAAGTTTTAGAAGTGATCAATGAGGAAATCAAACAGGCGAAACTTAGCCTTAAGCAAGGTCATCAATTTCGACAGTTACTCGCCTGATTCTCTTCACTTTTTGCCATAGATGAAACCGATTTAGGAAAAACTAACTTAGCAGAACATACGATTGATACTGGAGACAACCGACCAATTAGCCAGATACCCTATAGAGTACCCTACAAGCAACGAGAAGCCATTGATGAGGAAATCAATAAGATGCTTGAGAAAGGAGTGATTAAACCCTCACAAAGTCCGTGGGCCAGCCCAGTGGTTCTGGTGCCCAAGAAGACAGGAGGATTTCACTTTTGTGTAGATTGCCGGAAACTTAACAGTGTCACCAAGAAAGACAGTTACCTGTTACCTAGGATAGATGATATTTTTGATGCTGTACATGGAGCCACCCTATTCTTGACACTTGATCAAGCATGGGGATACTGACAGATACCCATTGCTGAAAAAGACAGAGAAAAGACAGCATTTACAACTTACAATGGACTATTTGAATTTTCAGTAGTGCCATTTGGATTGTGCAATGCACCCGCAACTTTTCAGAGACTTATGGATTTAGTTTTGAGTGGATTACAGTGGTCAACCTGTTTAGTTTACTTAGATGATGTATTAATTTTTGGAAGAACTTTTGAGGAACGCCTTGAACGATTGGAAGAAGTTTTATGCAGGATTGAAACTTAGACTCGAGAAATGTCACTTCTTGCAGTCCGAAATTTCGTACCTTGGTCACCAAATCTCAGCAACTGGAATTCGACCAGATGAAGAAAAGGTAAAAGCAGTGAAACAATTTCCGACTCCAAAAAATGTTGACCAGTTACGTTGCTTTTTAGGTTTAGCAAGCTACTATCGCCAATTTATCAGAAACTTTGCCAGAAAAGCATACCCTCTTCATCAACTTTTGAAACTTAATCAGAAATATGACTGGACATCAGCATGTCACGAAAGTTTTGAAACCTTGAAGAACGCCCTTGTTACATCACCCTTACTTATTCACCCAGACTTTAACAATGCATTCATTTTATACACTGATGCATCTATAGAAGGTATTGGTGCAGTGCTTTCACAACAGACCAAAAATGGAGAGCAACCTATCGCTTTTGCTAGTCGAAGTTTGAGCAAAGCAGAAAGAAACTATTCCGTTACCGAACAAGAAGCTTTAGCTGTCGTCTGGGCAGTGAAAAATTTCCGACAGTATCTTTATCAACAGAGAGTTACCTTTACACAGATCACTCAGCCCTAAGTAGTGTCTTTTCGAAACCAAATCCCTCTGGACAAATTGCAAGGTGGGGATTAGCCCTTCAAGAATTTCAGGAACTCAATATTAAGCATAGACCTGGATGAGTGAATAAGAATGCTGATGCACTTTCAAGAAACCCAATTTGTGCTGCAGTTACCAGTGCCAATGAGACTCAAGAGATGCTAACAAAGATTCGAGAAGCACAACAGAAACATCAATTTTGCAGAAGGTATCTTGAGTATATGCTATTTGATCAGTTACCAGTTGAGTTTAGAGAAATGCAACATGTGCAACTCATGAGTGATGATAATGTGATCAGTGAAAATATTTTGTACCGTATACCTAAGGCACCAAAAACCGAACCTAAGTTAGTCATACCCAGAAGCATGGTAGAAGAAATTTTAGAAGCTTGTCACGATGATGTTTTTTCTGGTCACTTAGGATTTGTTAGAACCTTAGCCAGAATCAGAACTCATTATTTTTGGTCAGGAATGTATAAAGAAACCCAGTTACATTGTGAAAAATGTATCAGTTGCACAATGAAGAAAACGACAGGGAAGAGAACAAAGGCACCTTTGGTACCCATACCCATAACAGGATCTTTTGACAGAATGGCTGTTGACATATTACGACCCTTACCAATGACAGAAAATGGAAACAAATATGCCTTTGTTTTCACAGAATACCTAACTAAGTATGCAAGCGCCATAGCCATACCAGATGGAACAGCAGAAACTACAGCAAAAATCTTTGTTACGGAAATCGTTTTACACTTTGGTGCCCCCCTTGTTCTTTTGTCAGACAGAGGAGCAAATTTTTTGTCAGCATTAGTGCTCAAAATTTGTGAATTATGTGGCACCCAAAAAGTCAACACAACCCCTTATCACCCACAGACAGATGGCCTTACAGAAAGATTTATTAAGACACTAGCTACCACGATTTCCATGTATGTCAATAACAAGCATACAGATTGGGATATATACCTACCGTATGCCTGTTTTGCATACAATAGTACGCCACAAAAATCAACAAAATACTCACCTTTTTTTCTTTTGTTTGGGCGCCATCCGAATTTGCCGATCGACGCCGCTTTGACGTTCCAACCGAGCTGCTATCGTATTGATCTCGACAAATACGGCGACCAATTCCAACGATTTTTGGCTGAGGCGTGGGAATCTGCAAGAAAAAACATTGAGAAGGCTCAAGAAGCCCAAAAGTTACAGTATGATAAGAAACAACACGAACTACATGTGCAGAAAGGAGATGAAGTTTTCAAGTATAATCCTACTGTGAAACTACACCACTCACCAAAATTCACCTTTCTGTGGCAGGGCCCGTATAAAGTTTTAGATGTGAAACCCCCGATAGTGCAGATAAATCTACCTAATGGACGATAAACACGAGCTGAGTGGGTACATATGAATCTACTTAAGAAAAAAAGTGCCCTAGCTGAGAAACATTCGAATAAAGTAACAGAAACAGAAAAACCCATAAGGAATGCAACAGACCCCACATTGAAACAAAATATGCAAAAAGAGGCTCACATCTTTTCGATTTATACACGGTGCCATTCTGCCGCAGCAGAAAGAGCACCAGCTCTTTGTGAAACTACGTATAAAAAAATGCTTGTACATATTTTGCATGAAAAATTTGCCCATGTAACTTTTCATCTTCATTTTTCCCTGTCCATTAGTCATTTTTCATATGCCTCTAAAGTAACTTTTTGCAGGAGCATCGCTGTTTTTCTCATTTTTATTACTCTTACTTATTGCGAGTAGCTTTATTTTCACTAAGAAACTTTTGCTCTGTTTTTCCACCAAGTTATTCTTCCGTTGAGCTAAATATTTTATTTGTAATTATTCATCACCAAAAATACTTTTTGAAACTTAATGAGACATCTTAATTAATTATCGCCACTGTACACTGTAGATTTTATTTTTGTTTGTATTTTGTTTACAGAAATTGTTTACTATTTCGATGGATTTAATATTTTTTTGGATTATGTATCGATTACGTCGCCAACGCAACTGCCGAGGACGATTGGAAAAAGTGGGACCGTCCACTACTGCCGTCCGAAGTAGCAGCAGCAGCAGCAGCCCGGACGAGGCCAACAGCAACCATTCGTCGGACAACGAAGGTTTACAGTTGAACGTTGCCATGCTACCCGAAGTAGGCCTATCTTTGTTAGAAATGAGGAGCAACATTTTAGACTATTTTGCAACTGAGCTAGGTCGCACCCCTTTGAAAGGAAGATACACACACTGTACTACAGTAGATCAGTGTACTATTTTGTGTAACATGTTACTAAGAGACACTAACCGACCTGGTTTGGTCGCCATAAGCACAACCTGCTTAAGAGACAAGAGACCTTATGAAGATTGGCCAGAAGGCATTCAATCTTTGTACAAAATAGAAACAGGAACTGAGCATACCAATCCGATTCTAGCTACAATTCAAGTTACCCAATTTGATGGAACAACAGTTGTTTTTGATATTACCAAAATGCATTGCATAGCTACTCCACTTGCACATTTGATATCAGACACCCTGTTGGCAGTAGGCTTTGGCGCCCAAGAGGATGCACGTGCAATATCTACATTTACAGAAGATATAGTAACCTATCAAACGACAGCCGATTCAAAAAGAATTTGGACTGCACTGAGACACAGTAACACTAAGCAATTTTTGCACGAAAAATATGCTAAATCTGACACCCCAGAAGACACCACCCTTTGTAAGCTCTTAGGTTTACCCTTTTCACCTGAAACAGTGAAACCAACCCTTCCCTCTATGGTTCAACACATTTTCGGCCCAACCTTTGAGGAAGAACCAAATTGGCCAGCTGTTGAAACCACTGAGAAACATATTCACTATGCTGCATTAAAATCGTTAGTCACCTTAGATCTTTATTTGGCATTAGATGCTTATTATCCAACTTTTTATAACTTGCAACATCTAGTAGCTGATCAGAAACGATTATTAGCAATCCCAATGCTACCCCAACCAATCGGAACTTATGAAACCTCTGTTAGAAAAGAAACCAGTGATACAGTCACCAACTTAAGAAAGCATGTCAGTCAAGATCTAGAACTTATTGAAACCACCAACATGAATTCCTACAGAATTCCTGTAGTTAATCGAAAACCGATAGATCAGACAGATACTGAATTGAAGTCAGCAAGAAACTGAGAGTTCAGACACAAGACACCCGAAACTCGAGCAGAAAGAAGCCTTCAAATTGATGAATCAATAACCGAATCAAGGAAGAGGCACTTTGAGCAAAGTTCAATTGAGAACAGTCATGAGATCAGTGACCCTCTGAATGAAAAACGTTTGAGAAAGATCAGGAAGCATGAAAATGAGGAAGAAAAAGAACCAGAGATAGAATCATTTAGTTTAACTGAGAATGAAGATTGGAAACTACAGTCACCTTGTCAGAGAAGTTCATCAATTTCCCCTCATTTGCATAATCGAATTTTTGACGCCTTATCACAGCAACCGAAGGACGTTTCCGCCACCGCCGCCCAATTATCAATGCGCCCCCGAGGAACCGCAACTGCAGCCGCAGCCACAACAACAACTGCCGCAACAAAATGAGACACCACGTGAACCGTTGCCACGCGCTGGAGACAGATGATGAGAAATGGAGGCCCGCGTCAAATGAGAAACCGTCGAGGCTTTTAACGCCTTCAAAATTCGGTTCGCCAATGAAGTGAACCCCTGGTGCAAGATCCACGATATGTTTTGTTTTTCACGGTCGTACGACATCGCCCCACAATTCCTGGGCAACAAAGCGCATCCGTTACTTCACGATTACGCCTAGGCCCATTTGCGCTTTTATGCAAATTGATGGAACTGTTAGAGACTGGAATGACAAGGTCGACGCCAACACCCATATTAGAGAAACTGGCGAAAAGAAAAGAAGAAAAAAAACAAAAAAATATATATATTTTTATGAAATTGTATTTTTGTGAAACCAAAATTTTATTTCATTTAATTTTTTTTTTAGTGAGTAGCCGGCTTAAGTAAATTATGCCGCTTGATCGTCTACCAAGGAACTGAAACCACTGAGAAAGAGACAAAAAAGGAAGGAATAGAAACAACGAAGAAAAGAAAGAGAGACAACTTGAGCATAGTGTCACGTGCTGACCGATTTCGTCGAACGTCGCATGATTCACATCACAATTTTTCATTATGTTTTTCGTTATATTTTGTGTTACAGTAATTTACATCAATTTTGCGTTTCGTTTTTATACTTTTTACATGCAATTTATGTGTGTACGTTTTATGTTTATTTCTGTTGCTTTTGCGCACTTTTATTTCCGTTTCGATTTATTATTTTCAATCACACACGTAGACTACGGTATGTACCCGCTGGTCAAGAATTTCCGTTAGAGATAAGCTCTCTGAGCTCATCGCTGTAATTAGAGCACAACGTGCACTTCTTATCAGTAAAAACTAGCAACGTTTCGCAACGTGAAACGACTAGTTGGAAATTCTCACTAGTGACGTTCCTATGTTAAGCATGGAGAGTGAAAACTCGCCCCAATGCTTAACGTTGTGAACTGGAAAATGTCTATGTGATCATAGGCATCTTCTGCAACAATTTCCACTGCAGAAGTTAGCTTGGGGGGAGTCTTAACTCCGCCCAAGGCATACTGTAGTTTATGGAGCCCTTTAAAAGGGCATGTTTTGTCTTTTTGTCACTCATTATTGGGCCTAACTGGTTTTTCGTCGTTTTAGCCTTACGTCACGTTCGCCATCCTCGATTTTAGTATATTTTTGTTATTGTCAACTGCACCTTGCCGTACATCAAATAAATTTACATATTTTCGCCCCGACCTACACATACCCATCACCCTACAGTAACCCAACCATAGGAACCCGTCCCCGTCGCTGTTAATTGTTGAACCCCATCGCCCCTCGCTGAGGAAACGTCCATCACCGCCGCCTGCCGATCAGCAGCTGCCGAACCCCACGCCGAATCGCTCGGATCCCCATTCCCATATATCGCCGTCCGTAGGACCCCGATTTGACCCTGAACCCGTTGCCCAGTGCCGAGTAATTTGAGAAGAGGTGTCGTAAGTCTTCTCAGGGGTTATTGTTGTTGAGGGTATATTTGTGGGAGTCTCCCCTAAGTTAGTTTTCCCCTGGAAGGACCCTCAATTAAGAAAGCCCTCAGACCCTTAAGGTCAGGGCCAATAAGGGGATTTAGGTTAACAATCGGGTCCCCTACAGTGCGCCATTCTTCGAATGGCACCGTCCCCCATTCTGTTGAATGAGGACTAGGGATTGGCACCCCATTGTCCATTATTCTACAGCATTAACCCTAGGACAAGGCCGAGGTACACCATAGGTTTACCTGTGGTAGTGCCAGCTGGGTTGGGTTCCCGAAGTAGATAAATCAAATGGAGCCACCCAACGGGGTCACAGCATGCCACTTCCAGTGACATGGCCATATTACCTATCGGATATGGTATGGGTTCCCCATTAATGTAACTGATCACCACTTCGTTTAATGTGACATGGCTCCCAATTTCTACTTAATGTGACATCCGTTGTCGACTTTGCCGCGGCCACTGCCGAAATACGCAACACCGGTCAACATGAACCCGTCAGCGACACCGAAAACGACTGGTGACGTCAGCGTAATTGCGTCGTATCGACCGACGGAAGGTACACCAGCCCCTACAGCACGTGCTATCAACCGAGGACCGCTGCCCGGAATTCCCATGGACTCGGCGTTGGAGGTCGTCGGTCAGCTGGAATTGATGAATCTGATAGGTAAACTACCTTCTTTTTCTGAAGTTTCAGGTCCGAAAATTAGATATCCTTACAAGTCACCGGCTTTAATGATTTCTTGTTTACAGATTCCTCATCCATCACCGACGCGATGCGGGCTGTTTGGTCAACCGATTTGGCCAAAAAGTATTTGCACCTCCCCTGGGCGCTACTCAAGGAGCCATTGAAGGTTGAGGCGCTTATGGCCACCGACGTCATGCTATCAGCGCCGACGGTGTTGCGGATTTTGGGATCCGACGTTGCTCGACGGGCGCTCGAGTTTATCGCCGATGGAACTATTCGCGCCACCCCGGTGGACAAGATCCTGTTGGAAGGTGAGCCATCATCGCCGGCAGTGGACGCCGTCCCCCGCGCTGTGGAGGAAGCCAGTCACAACGTGTGGCCCACAGCAGTTGTTGCCATGTCACCGACAACAACGACGACGGGAGCCCAAACACTGACGGTGATTGCACAACCGCAACTGGTCGCCAACGCCTTTGGAGAACCGTTGCCCGCCGTTCACAACGCGGTCAAAATCACCGAGGCATCGCCATTTCCGACGGCAACCGTCCTGCGGTCCCCGAAGATTGGCGTTCTTCGAGAAGTCCACCCGTGCGGAGGCTTGGTCATCGACTTCCCCGGAGAGGAGCTGTATCGTCCGATGATGATGACGTCGAAGAATGAAGCCGCCCGACGGGTGAAGAATGTAAATTTTGGTGTAAATTTGCAGACACCCTTTGTAAATATTATGTTTGTAATAAATTGGGCCTTCGTGACATTACTGTTCTTAGGAATGAGCTCCGCAACAAATGCTACTCAATACCAATTTTGTGGTGTTTCAAGAAGCAGTCATCCACTTGAGCTACCTCAAAAAGTTGAATGCAAACCACCAAAATCTTTGTGGAGTCCACGACCCATGAATGTTACAGTATATGTACCTATTTCTGATCCAATCATGACTGAAGCATGGAAATGTACCTTGCGGAATCGTAAGGTATGCACAAATACTGGTTTTTTCGGATTTAGGGGCATTACTGCAGACGTCATAACCACTCAGCATCTAGCACCTGCGGCGTGTACACTAGCACATCGCACAAAGGTGTTTGGTTTACAAAAGCTCGTGGAAATACGTCCTGGCTTTTATAGCACTAACCAAACACTGGAGGTGATGTACTCATGGTGCTGCAATGACGTCTGCAAGACAGTGACTAACCTCTTCATCGAGGAGGGACAGGTCGCTTCGTCGGATGGCACTACAGCTCTAAGTACCTTAGGAGATGTAGGTGGATGCAGTCCCGCTGCAGGTCAATGCACTACTCTTGACAGGGTAATTGTTTGGCCTGCCACAAACTTTACAGCACAGTGCCATTATCGGCCACAGGGTAATTACACTGCGTCTGTATCAGGGAACCATATCATCATTGATGATTTGCAGGTTGCCCTGAAGATCCCGGGAAACTCTCATGTGTTTCGGCTGTGTCCTGACCTCCAGTTGAATACAGTGCGAACGGATCAGGGTCTTCTTCTACGCATCCACGGAAGATTTAATTTGACCCAGAGGTTGTTCAGATTGGCAAAGGACTCCCGTCCTGACCCCGTCAATGCCAAACTGAATTACCTGGCTCAGCAGATCAAAGAGTCAGAAATTAACAATTTTCGATTCATGTGGCTAGAGTTGTGTTCTCACGCTCAACGCTACCTTGATCTGACTTGGCAGTTGCTTCGTTTTGACCCTACACTAGGAGCCTGGGCATTCCTTCAAAGGAATGATCTGATGGCGGAAATTACGGGTGAAGCACTGACAATATGGCCGTGTCAAAAGGTCAATGCCACTTATGTCTATCATTCGTACCAAGTAGGAGACAACTGTTACAAGTATCTACCCGTACAGGTTGGCGGTACCATTTATTTTGCCACCCCCGGTGGCCCAGATCTCACTAAATTCAGCCCAAAGGTGCTGTGTGACCACCACTTTATGGGGATTTTCCGAAATTACTCTGGCTGGTTTACTGAATCTGGCACGGTCCATGTGAGCCACATTCCCCTTGAGCTGTTCTGGAAACAGCGCTTCAACGTCACTCACTTTGACGCTCCTGCGCTCTTTCATGATCAGTTGGCAATGACCCCTTCAAGTTTTGCTTTCTTTAAACAGTATGTTTACAAGACCGAGCAAATTAAAGCGGTCTTGAACCGGTTGGTAAATTATACCGCTGGTTTATCCCTACAACCAGATACCCTGTATCAGGCGGTTGCAGGGGTAGGGACTGACATCAGAGCCTCCCTGGAAGGTGTTGGTCTGGCAGCAAACCATGTGATTACTGGTCAGCAGCACAACCTCATGCAGGGCTTACAGTCTCTTGTGAGGGGACCAGTGCAGTTGATCTTTAACACATTCATTGCCCTGGCAGTACTGGCAGGTACAGGATTCTCATCTACGTTGGGATCTCCTATTACCTCAGTTACCGCCTGCGGAAAAGACAGGTTCGGTTTGTTAGCCAATACTCTCCGTTGAACCTCCTCCGGAAAGTTCAGTGTTGGGTAGGTTTTCATTACGTACAGAACGATGTGCCAACTCAGTTAGACAGGATCACTCCGTGTTTTGTCGTACTAGTTGACCACAAGGAAACTCCCACTTTCCTTGATACTGGTTGTCCACGGACTATCATTAGTCAACGCCTTCACAAAGCGCTGATCAAAGAAAGTCCAAAGGCGGCGATGGCTTTCCAGAAACATCACGAATTTAACCCATTGATGAGTATCAATGGTAGAACTGTCCATACTCTCCTTTCGGGATGGTATGAGATAATGTTGCCTGGAACCCGTCAGCCACACACAAGAGTGGATATACATCTCCATGTGTGTAAGACTACGTCTCCCTTCTGGGCACCAATCGATCTGATTCTTGGATTGGACTTTCTAGAACAATACCAGAATATTACGTTTGACTACCAACAACATGTCTGTCGATTGAATGCGGTAGAGTTACGCCTTCTTTTGACTACGGCTCAGATTGACCAGGTCGATCCCTGGTGGGAGAACACACGTTCACTATCAAGGGCCTCATACAGGTCCGGGTCTCGATCAAGATCAAGGACTCCTTCCCTTTCTCGGCCACCCTCACGAGCTTCCTCCTTTGCCTCATCCCGTGGGTAAACTAGAGGGAGTAGAACCTCTTCTAGACGGGCTAGTGGTCATTTTATGGCCCGGTCAGGATCAAACTGTCCTCGACCTCGGCCTGGAAATTCTCCAGTTACACTAGAGAAAGGACGTTTTCGCGAGCCTAGTGATTCTGATGTGCCCGCATCCCCTGTACTAGAGGTGCCACCACTCTCTGATGCTGAGGTTGAATCTCTAGGAGCTACTCAGAGCTCTGGAGAGAGATCAGATCATGTACTTACTGTGCAGGTCCATCCAACTCCTAGGACCAATCTGGAAACATCGGTTGGTTATGCTCTGGTAGGATTACTCAGACGCACTGGTTTGCCAATACCAAAGCGAACCAATGTGCCCGAGTCGAGCTTTGATCACTCTGTGCCTGACCCAGGTCATGTAGTATCAGCTTTCTACCCCACTGAAAAGAGGACCCCTCATATTAAGGTTCTACTGAACAATTGGGTAGAGGCCAAAGCTCTAATTGATACTGGAGCAGTTTTCTCGCTCCTGGATCACAAGTTGGCGGACCAGTTACCCAACTTGGTACTCACAGAGACTAGGGCCCGCCTCATAGCAGCCAATGGGTCTCCGATTCTACTGCTAGGTGCTGCCTATGTCACAGTGACAGTGGCTGATGTCTCTGAACGGATTCAAGTCCAAGTTCAAGAGAATTGTTCGGCTCAACTGGTCCTGGGGACGAACTTCCTTGGATGCTTCAATTGCGTCAGTTTGAACTGGGAGAAATCCTTTCTTCAGTTCAAGGAACTTCGAGTTCTGTGTGAAAGCCTCATTGACAATCCACCTTCTGCTCGTGGGGCACTACCCTTGCAGGAGCTGATTGTCCTTGAGCCTCGCTCGCTAACACAATTCACTGCACCCGTACGTTCAATATATGCAACTGTGCCCGAAGTAGCTTTCTTCCCTAAGCCTCTTTTGGGTCAGCAACGTAATGTATATTTTGCTGGTACTGTGAGTACTGTGACCAATGGTCGCATACCCCTACAGGTAGTTAACACAAGTACACACGCAGTGGTTCTCTACCCACACACAACCATCGGTCATGTGCAGATGCATACTGATTCCTCACAGGGATCGGCGGTCAAGTCTGATACCATTCTTGACCGTAAGTGGGTTGAAGCCAATGCTGTGATATCTTCAGATATCTCCTCACAGGATAAAGCAGCGTTGCTCGATCTGCTGGTCGCATTTACTGACCTCTACGCTATTGATGAAAAGGACACAGGTTCCACTGACCTCGTGCACCACGAGATCAGCAGGGGTGACGCTCGACCAGTCCGCCATTTCCCTTACCGCACTGTGCCCAAGGAAAAGGATCTCATCATACAAGAAGTCAAGGCGCTCCAGGAAAAAGGTATTATTCGGCCTAGCACTTCTCCCTGGGCTACTTACACCGTTCTGGTTCGCAAGAAAAATGGGTCACGCCGGATGTGTGTTGACTTTTGTGGTCTTAACGAAATCACGAAAAAGGATGTTTATCCTCTCCCACGGATTGATTATATCCTCGACACACTCAAGGGTATGAAATACTTTACTACCCTTGATCAGGCTAACGCCTACTGGTCTATACCTATTGTGGAGGCAGACAAAGAGAAATGGCGTTTAATACGCCTATAGGACTTTACGAGTTCAACTATCTGCCTTCTGGTCTCTGCAATGCTCCTGGGACATTCCAACGCCTCATGGATCTGCTTCTTACAGGATTGCAGTGGCGCACTGCACTGACCTATCTCGATGACATCTTGGTGTTCGGGAACTCTCACACCCAGATGCTTGAGTGCCTGATGGATGTGTTTACGCGTCTCCGTCAGGGTGGAATGAAGCTCAAACTGAGCAAGTGCAAGTTTTCGCACTCTGAGGTAGAATATCTCGGGTACCGCATCTCACGGAAGGGTCTCGAGCCGGATAAAGTCAAATTGGCTGCCGTACAGGATTTACCCATTCCACAAAACGCTAAAGACATTAAGTCTTTTCTTGGTCTTGTGTCTTCTTATAGGCGTTTCATCCCTGGTTGCGCTCGGCTCAGCGAGCCGCTGACCAAGCTCTTATGGAAGGAAGTTACCTTCCAGTGGTCAAAACCTCAGCAAGCCGGAAGGCTGTTGTTGAACCCTCCTGTCCTGCGCCATCCGGACTTTACGAAATCCTTCATACTTCAATCTGATGCAAGTATTTCAGGGATAGGAGCAGTTCTAAGCCAGTTAGATGAGAATGAATACGACCATCCTGTTGCGTACGCCAGTAGAGGGTTAACAGCAGCTGAGAAGAACTACACTATTACAGAGTTAGAGACTCTCGCTGTTGTCCATTTCGTTAAGCACTTTCGGCCTTACCTCTTTCAACATGAGGTGGTCGTCCAGACTGACCACACTGCTGTAAAGGCCGTGTTAGAGAAACCGAACCCTTCGTCTCGGATAGCTCGGTGGGGCCTCGTGTTAGCTGAATTCAAACTGACTATTCGGCCGCGAAAAGGTCGGTCTATTGGTAATGCTGATGCATTATCACGCCGTCCTGATCCTAATTCTTTTCCCAGGGAGAGTATTGACGATATTCCCCTATACAGACCCGAGGGAGAAGTTATGATGATCTCTGATGGTGCGCAGCGCCTGGCGAATTCATCCCAAAGGACCACCAATGGTGCGCAGCACCTGGCCTGGTCTGAGTCTTATGCAGAGATATCACAGGATGCGCAGCACCATGACCTTCTCGCAACTCAATTCGATGATCCAGAATTAGCCTCCATTCTTAGGTCACTAAAACCCTACGGTGATCAGAATGATGTGAATGGCTACCACCTGTTGGATAACATTCTTCAGAAGTGGACAGGCGAGTCCAACAAGATTGTTGTCCCTCGTTCAGTGGTTACTACCATTATTGAGGCCCACCATAATGACATTCTTGCTGGACATTTTGGTGCGAAACGTACCACGAGGCTTACAGCCCGCAGGTACCACTGGCCTTCCCTCAGTGTGGACGTCAAGTCCTTTTGTCAGCAGTGTGATCTTTGCCAACGGAATAAACCCGCGAGACAAAAGACCCGTGCAACTCTGAAACCGATTTCCATTACAAGACCGTTTCATCGAGTTGGTGTCGACTGTATGGGACCAATGACCACTAGTGAAAATGGAAACCATTTTATTGTAGTTTTTATAGACTACTTTACTAAATGGGTTGAAGCTTTCGCTACTACGGACATTACTGCGCAAACCATAGCTCGACTTTTTGTTACTCAAATTGTCTGCAGACATGGGGCACCGCAGATTCTTCAGTCTGATCGTGGCACTGATTTCACATCAAAACTGATGACTGAAATCACTGCAATTTGTTCAACTAAGAAAATCCACTCCACCGCTTATCATCCTATGACAAACGGCGAAGTGGAAAGAGCTAATCAAATGCTAGCTATACAGTTACCTATGTATGTCCATCAAGGCCATACTGATTGGGATGAACACCTGCCGTACTCTGTGTTTGCTGTCAACATTAGCATGAATGAGTCCACAGGGTATTCACCCTTTGAGCTCATGTATGGTCGTACACCCATGCTACCTGTTGATGCAGCGCTCTCATTTAACCCTCCGGCTCATATCATAGATGTTACTACTTATGATATGGAAGTCAAACGGCATTTTACAAATGCCTTGACCTTGATCCAGAGCAGAATTGAGAAGTCACAGGCGGCTTATGCTAGGTCCTACCACCGCATGGCACGAGATGTCTCATACAAAGTTGGGGATCAAGTGCTCAAACTGCGCACCACTGGAAAACGTGGTCTAACACCCAAATTATTGCCCATTTATGATGGCCCCTACTTTGTCACGAATGTGGCATATCCCAATGTCACCATTCGACTTGAGACTGATCAAGAAGATACTGTGCATGTCAATCAGCTTAGACGCTACGTGTCACCTGCTCAGCCTACAGAAGAAGAGGAGATACCTTCCACTTCCCAGGTCATTGAGACGGCACCATTGTTGATCCCGTCAACAAATAGAGATTTTACACAAGATCTCATTGACCCACATCTCGCACACGTAGACTACGGTATGTACCCCCTAGTCAAGAATTTCCGTTAGAGATTGACCCACATTTTACACAAGATCTCATTGACCCACATCTCGCACACGTAGACTACGGTATGTACCCGCTAGTCAAGAATTTCCGTTAGAGATAAGCTCTCCAAGCTCATGGCTGTAATTGGGGCACAACAGGCACCTCTTATCAGTAAAAACTAGCGACGTTTCACAATGCGAAACGACTAGTTTGAAATTCTCACTAGTGACGTTCCTATGTTAAGCATCTAGAGTGAAAACTTGCCCCAATGCTTAACATTGTGAACTGGAAAATGTCTATGTGATCATAGGCATCTTCTGCAACGATTTCCGCTGCAGAAGTTAGCTTGGGGGGGAGTGTTAACTCTGCCCAAGGCATACTGTAGTTTATGGAGCCCTTTAAAAGGGCATGTTTTGTCTTTTTGTCACTCATTATTGGGCCTAACTGGTTTTTTGTCGTTTTAGCCTTACGTTGCGTTCGCCATCCTCGATTTTAGTATATTTTTGTTATTGTCAACTGCGCCTTGCTGTACGTCGAATAAATTTACATATTTTCGCCCCGACCTACACATACCCATCGCCCTACAGTAACCCAACCATAGGAACCCGTCCCCGTCGCTGTTAATTGTTGAACCCCGTCGCCCCTCGCTGAGGAAATGTCCATCACCGCCGCCTGCCGATCAGCAGCTGCCGAACCCCACGCCGAATTGCTCGGATCCCCTTTCCCATATATCGCCATCCGTAGGACCCTGATTTGACCCCAAACCCGTCGCCCAGCGCCAAGTAATTTGGGAAGAGGTGTCGTAAGCCTTCTCAGGGGTTATTGTTGTTGAGGGTATATTTGTGGGAGTCTCCCCTAAGTTAGTTTTCCCCCGTAAGGACCCTCAATTAAGAAAGCCCTCAGACCGTTAAGGTCAAGGCCAATAAGGGGATTTAGGTTAACAATCGGGTCCCCTACAGTATGCCATTCTTCGAATGGCACCGTCCCCCATTCCATTGAATGAGGACAAGGGATTGGCACCCCCGACCTGGCCGCGTTGTCTATTATTCTACAGCATTAACCCTAGGACAAGGCCGAGGTACACCATAGGTTTACCTGTGGTAGTGCCAGCTGGGTTGGGTTCCCGAAATAGATAAATCAAATGGAGCCACCCAATGGGGTCACAGCATGCCACTTCCAGTGACATGGCCATATTGCCTATGGTATATGGTATGGGTTCCCCATTAATGTGACTGATCACCACTTTGTTTAATGTGACATGGCTCCCAATTTCTACTTAATGTGACAATAGGAAAACGGAAACTCAGAAAAAGAAACTTATGAAGTGATTGAGGAAACAGAATAGGAGTTACTGGAAAAAAGAAAGTCGAAAAGAAACTAAACTTTAGGAGATACTGAAAATGAAAAACTATATTTAGAAGCAGAGAATTCTGTTTGCATCCCAGGAGATCAGCTCTTAGGGGAGGAAAATGTAAGAAACATAGAAACTAAGCTACAGTAACTAACCTGTTTCTTCCTTGATGTCATCATCCGACTTTCATTCTTCTTCGCATTCGTTATCCTCACCTTCGCTTCTTCAAAAGCAATGCTGCCTAAATGAATAAAAAAAGATTAGAAACATAAAATTAGATAAAATTTAAGATAGTAACTCACCGAAAGGTCAGCTCGAATGCTGATTTGCGTCATTTGATGGAATCCTATAAAGGAAAAGACGAAAAAATGAGAAAATAAATTAGAAACATTTTTATTTTTTCGCTATTTTTTATGTCATGCATTTTATATATATACTACATGTAAAACTTACTTTTGGTGTGTGTATTGTAACCTACCTGCTAATGCACTACTGTAAATATATAGCATACTGTATGTGATAGACATTTATTAAATATTATTTCATTCTCATATTTTATCGTCTCAAGGGTGTCTGGGATTCACACCCAAACATTCCTATAAAATTATGTGAAGTACTTTATTTTGATCCGTTCACACCCCGATAGCCCAATTAAGATGCCCCAATTAATTTGCACAAACGGCAGCTGGTCCCCCAGAACCTACACTAAACCACACATTCCACGGCTACCGTAATCCCCCGTAAAAATCGTAAACAACACCTGCACACAGTAAAATAAGTAAAAGCCCCGCCAGACAGTAGTCTCAAGTGCAACGGTAGCGAGGGCTCCACAAAACATGTGTATTCAGAGAAACAGATACAGGAAGCATGCACAGAAGCACAGAGGTGTGGCTAAGCCCACCGTAGGAAGCAAGCAATACACGAAAAGCATACCGTACTAGAAAAGCGTTAAAGGGCGTGACTAAATAAGCAAGAATAGTAAAGCAGGAAGCGAGGATTGGTGGAAGAAGATGGACAGAAGCACTACCTCCTGCGACGCCCAGGTAGTGGCCAAAAACGTCGTATTTGAAGAGAAGCAAAGCGCGTTTATTATTACCGGTATCGCCCCATATTTCAGGCCCCGCACCCACTTTTGTCCGCTGTAACGTCCAATTCGATAAAGTAAAGTGCTTCACAAAATCTGGTCGTTACATATTTTGATGACTGTACCCTACCGTTAACGACTTGAACTCCTTGCCCCAATTAGGTGTACTCTTATCCGGGCAGTTTCAAAGCATTAGATAATACAGTAGTAATTATTTCCTACACTAAGACAGTATTCATAGAAAGCAAACTGGAAATCCCCTCCAAGGAAACATTAAGGGGTACATTTGTACGAATACAGCATGAAGCAAAAATTGAAGCATTTAAGCAGAAATCCCAGCGTAAACCAAGAATGACCCACCAAATGCAAGATCATTTAGAAGAAATCGTTAGAGAACAGATAAATGATTTATTTTCTGAACACTTTCATACTCTACGCACACAATTGAACTAGAATACAGTAAACCCTAGCCTAATAGACGATCTAAGAACAGCAAACATTCGTAATAACATGGCAAATAATTTTTATGCGAAACCTACAGTATTCACGGGCAGCGTGACCCAACATTTTGGTGAATGGCACAAACGTTTAGAACAATTCATGGCACTTCAAGGCATGAAAGATACGTAGAGTTAAAGTTGGCATGTTTAGAGATTCATTTAGGAGGAGCCGCGTTGGCAAAATTCAAAAGTCTAGCCAATTCCGAAAACCCTCCCAACACATACGAGCAGTATAAAATTGCATTGCAAGCCTTTTTCCCAAACAATCGAGATAATGAGCTACATCAACAATTTTTACGCAAGAGAAAACAAAAATGATCAGAAACAGTAACGGAATTCTTGTTTGATCTAGAACACCTCGCAACCCTCGCCTACCCCAACTTTAACACAGACGCACAAGAAATGATCATAAAACCCCTCTTTGTAGAAGGCATGCAAAATGAAATCAGGGAACCAATTTAGTAGAGACCGTTTGCGACCCTAAAAGAAATGTCAGATGAAGCAGCTTACATTGAACAGCAAATCCTTAGAAATGAACTAAAGTCCAACACCCTTCCATTTATACCCCCAAAACCCGAACCTACCTTTTCCTTAACCAATAATACAGACCAACAGGACCTTTTGCATCAATTAGAACAACAAGTAAAAGATTTACAGTTGCAAATCAAAAAAAACCTCAACCCCCTCAACAGAGTAACTACAACAGTTTCAGTAACAATACTTTCAGCAGGAACAATGCTTACAGGAACAATACTACCCCTAGGCAACCCACATGCCTCCAGTGTGGACAACTTGGACACGTAGCTCGCAATGGTAAATCAGTAGGCACCCAGAAATCATGTGAAATTTGTTTTCGTAATAATCACAGTACACGTGATTGTAAAAGCCGATGCATCCACTGCTCCCAAACAGGACATAGATCTGATAACTGCCTTTCAAAACCCTACTCAAATTTTTAATGTTTTCTATGCAAGCAGAGAGGTCATACAAGCAGGTACTGTCCAAATCAACAGAGTCATAATATTCAAAATTGCATTGAGTACAGGCAACCCCAACCCCTAATGGACATTGATGACCCTGCATTTTACTCAACATTACCCACCATAACTAATGGCCCTCAGACTACTTTAGGAACTATTATGCCCAACACCCACCGCTGTAGTCAAGAGAAGTACATCCTCGACCTGAATGTACCCAATTGGTGCACCATGTCACCACCCCCCACGCCTGACGCCGCCAAAATCGAAAAATCGCTGCCCACCATCCCGGCAGACTACAAAATCCCCCCAAAACAGGACACCAAATCGCCCATCACCCCCGATACACCTTCGAAAACAGGTCATAACCTGTTGTTCCTTCTCCAGGGCCTGACCCCCGAACCTTATAGGTTCCGCCCCCGCCAAACATTATTACCAACCCCCACAAGTAAGCAAATCCAAACCCCATCCCATGACTCAACTTCTAAAGTTTTAGAGACTGTTCAGATTACAAACCAGCCACCCCCCAATTCAAAATCGCAAAACAACAACAGCCGCCACGCCAAACCGGCCAGAGCAAAAAAATACAGTGCCCCGCCGCCTCCAATAACACATTGTATTGGCTGATGTTTTGTATATTTCTTTGTATAATAATCCCCACATCGTGTAGTGCCCAATTTCAGATCTGTGGTACTTCATTGAGCAGTCACTCAGTCAGCATACCAAAACTTGTATCATGCATGCCCCCTTTCACAGTAGACAAACTGGTACAAACATTCAGAAAAATCTATATCCCCTCCACTAAACCTCACATAACAGATGCATACAAATGCAGTGTCCGCAAATGGAAACTTTGTACCAATACCGGATTTTTTAGCTCAAAAGGTATTGTCTTCGACCAAGCCGAATTGCAAAATCTAACCCCGAATGTTTGTAAGGCAATCCTTATAGACAAAGAACACAATGGTCAAAAAATATACAAAACTCAACCAGGATTTTGGTCAACAAACAACTCCCTAAGTGTAGAATACATATGGTGTTGTACAGACCACTGTACTTTGGTCACTAACGTCATCATAGAAATAGGACAAATAGCATCTTGGAATGGAAAATCTATGACAGGTACATTAGGTGACCTGGGGTCATGCAAACCGAAATCAGGTCATTGTGTAACAGCCCACGGGTCCATTATCTGGAATGAAACAGCATTCGAAAACTTATGCCCTTTCGAATACAAAAATACACATTCCATCAAACTCACGCAAACCCACATGATAATAGAAGAGCTACAAGGTGCATTCTCCGTCAAAAATATTCTCTTTTCGAACCTCAACTGCCCAGAAATCCAAGACAGCATCCTAACTGAACAGGGCATTGTTGTGCAGCTAGATAAAAGCACCCCACATCCTGACGCCTTTTTAACCCCAAAAACCAACAAAACTCATACTACACTATAGGATTTTGACGATTTTTAACCCATTAACGCAAAACTAAACTATCTAGCAGACATAATCCAGGAATTCGAAATCGAAAATTTCAAAAATGTCTGGAGTGAATTATGCAGACAGGCACAGCGTCATCTTGATCTAGTATGGCAAATTTTGCGCCTTGATGCAACCCTTGGGGCGCTTGCATTCCTACAGCCAACTGACATAATAGCAGAATTCACATGAGAAGCTCTCACAGTCTGGCCCCGTAAGCAGGTAAACGCATCTAAAGTCTTTTACAACCATAAAATCAACCAAACATGCTACAAACTTTTACCCATTCTGGTAGGAACCGAACTCATGTTTTCGTACTCCGGAGGCAATGATTTGCCCCTTTCTCACAAACCATTGACTGCCATCACATGCATGTTGCCCTTTACAAACAGAATAATACATGGGTCAGTGAAACAGGATCCCTGCATGTCACAAACCTACCCTTAGAAATCGTCTGGAACCAAAATTTCTCTCTTTTCCATTTCAACACACCCCCAATTTTTCATGATCAACTCGCAACTATTTCAACCAACCTACTCTTTTTGAAACAATACATTTACAAAACTCACACACTCAAAAAAGTTGTTAAAAAACTCGTCAATTACACCGCCCAAATGTCTCTTAATTCAGATACAGTTTACAATATGATCTCAGGCAGTGGCCAAGCAATCGGAAATACCCTCTCTGGCGCTGGTCAAAGCATAGAACATGTAATAACCAGTACCACCCAAAGCCTCACGGACAGATTAAATAATTTACTCAAAGGACCCCTGCAAATCATTATTAATCTAGCCGTTATTACTGTAGTCATTGCAGGCATCTTTTACTCTTTTCTCATTCTTCGAAAATATTTCCCTTTCCCAAAGCATCAGGTCACAAATGAACATGTGTATGAATATCATCACACAACAGACATTTACATGAGACCATTCCCCCATCATTCGGCCACACTCTCTTGGAGTTAGCTAATTGTCGCCGGGCACAAACGCAGCAGAAATATGTCCTTGTTGATATTGATACCCCCAGAACTCCTGCAATAGAACTCATTAATCAAATTCACCAATCTGGATCAAACAAGCCATCCCAGAATGTACCTGAGAAACATACCCTTCACATTCCAATCACACTTAATGGCAAGCTAATCACAAAACGCATGATTGACACTGGTGCAGTTTACTCACTCATTGATTCGCAAATCACTCAAATCATACAGCTAGACATGAAACCCCCGCTCGTCCAAGCCAAAGCAGCAAATAACCTTCCAATTCACTTTGTAGGAACAATTTTTGTTACAGTAACAGCCCAAACTATCCAGGAAACCATAATGGTCTATGTACAAAAAGATTGCACTGCAGACGTCCTTCTAAGCAAAAACTTTCCCAGTCAATTTTCGGAATATACTATCAACAATAAGAAATCCCAGATCAAATTTGGCAATGTTATACTACCTTGTGACGGCCTAGAATATAGCCCCCTTTCGGCCCGTTGTGGAACATATTTAGAAGAAAAATTAGAATTACCACCCCATACAGTCACTGAATTAACTGTCCCCTTGCCCAAATTGTACCTACAAGTTAAACAGCTAGAATTTACCCCGAAACCCAAACAGAATGCCAAAGTTCATTTCGCAGCTTGTGTCTGTGAGAACCAAAACAGTCGCATACGCATATCAGTATTAAACACCCAAGACACAGCCCAAACTCTTTACCCTGGAACATGCATCAGTACCGTCTCATGTTACATCCCGAAACAAGAAGCTTCTGCTAAAGTAACCCCCTCCATGCAAACCCAGCCAAACCATTTTGATGCATTCACATGGTTAAAAGAAAATGTTAATTTAACCTCCAGTGACCTCACAGAAACCAAAAAAACTCAACTTCTACGCGCCCTATCCAAGTACTCTACATTATATGCCAAATCCAAAATGGACGTAAGTAGAACCACCCTTGTTTCACACACAATCGACACCAATGGCTCCCAATCCGTACGTAGACACCATTTTCGGACTTCCCCAAAAGAAAAGCCAATCATACAAGCAGAAGTTGAGCAACTCGCTGCAGCAGGTGTCATAAGCCAGAGCAATTCTCCATGGTGCACCAATACAGTTTTAGTCCCCAAAAAAGATGGAGGCCATCGTTTATGCATTGATTTTAGAGGCCTCAATAAAGTCACAAAAAAGGTACCTATCCCCCGCCTGGTACCTATCCCCCGCAAGACACTATTCTTGCCCGGTTCTCCCAAGCAGGCCTTAAACTAAACATACAAAAATGCAAATCCTGCCAGCCCCAAGTCCAATACTTAGGCCACTTCATTTCTCAGCAAGGCATTTCACCAGACCCGAATAAGGTACAGTCCATTTATGACATACCCACACCCAAAAGCTCAAAAGAAGTCAAGTCATTCCTTGGCCTACCCTCGTATTATCCCAGATTCATCCCAAACTGCACTCAAGTTTCTAGCCCACTCGCATCGCTACTCAAAAAGAATTCCGAATTTTCCTGGGGCCCTGAACAGCAAAACGCATTCACTATGCTAAAAGAATTGCTCATTCATGCCCCAATACTGCAGCATCCCGATTTCACAAAACCATTTATTGTGCAAACTGACGCCTCAAAACTCGGAATCGGCGCCATTCTCAGTCAACTAGATAATAAAGGTCAGGATCGCCCCATTGCTTTTGGGAGCCGCACACTAAAACCCGCAGAAGGCAACTACCCGATAACTGAGTTGGAAACCCTTGCAGTAGTCGAGTTTGTCAAGTATTTCCGCCCCTACCTTTTCCAGCAACATGTTATTGTACACACTGCCCATACAGCAGTTCAGGCAGTCTTACACAAGGAAAACCCATCCCCTCGCATCGCCCCTTGGGGATTAGCCCTCTCCAGTATCCAGCTAGACATTCGCCTGAAGAAAGGCACTGCTAATCGCAACGCAGATGCTGTTTCTCGATTCCCCTCACAGACTGCGAAGCAATCCTTTGATATTGAGCAACTAGAAACCCGCCCTGAAATATCAACCATAAATTCTGTTCTTGAGGCCGAAGCAACTGAACAAGAAGAGCAACTGAAAAATTTTGCAGAACTCCAATGCACTGATTCAACTGTCAAAAGTATTTTAGCAAAAATCGCCCAAAAACACCCACTTACAATGATCAAATTCTCAGTGCATCAAAACATCCTCTTTCGTATAGTCAACAAACAGGCAAAACTATACATTCCCAAGTGGCAAGTCCAGCATCTCATCGCCTCACATCATGACAGCAAATTCACAGGTCATTTTGCCACCAGGAAAACTTTACACTTGGTCAGACAAAAATATTTTTGGCCCCAAATGAGCCGTGATATCAAACAGTACTGCAAAACTTGCCACCCATGCCAGACACAGAAAGCCCTCCAACACAAAATACATGCAAATCTCATACCAATTCAGCCGACTGGCCCATTTGATAGAGTCGGTGTTGATTGCATGGGACCGTTACCCCTCACTGAAGACGGCAAACGATTCATTGTCATTTTCATCGATTATTTCACAAAGTGTGTAGAGGCATTCCCAACCCCTGACATCACTGCAGCCACTACTGCCAAGTTATTCGTAACCAAAATTGTTTGCCGTCATGGATCCCCAAAAATCATCCATTCTGTTTGCGGCTCTGATTTTGTATCTGATCGGTTCTCATGGATCACTAGTTTATGCAATACTCAGAAAATTCATACCACCCCATACCATCCCTTTGCCAATGGGGATGTTGAGCGTTGCAACCAAACTTTAGCCACCCGTATCCACATGTACATCAATTCAAATCACACTGATTGGGATACTTATCTACCATATGCCTTTTTTTCGATCAACATTCATAAAAATGATAGCACATCATATCCCCCATTTGAATTACTCCACAGTAGGCAAGCTAATCTGCCATCAGATGCAGCCTTTAATTTTTTCCCCATGTCCTACATGGTTGATTTAGACGATTAGGCCCTTCGTGTAAAATCTCACTTTACAGAAGCACTCTCAACCGTGCAGAAAAGTTTACAAAAAGCCCAAGACCACTATACCCATCAGTATAACAAGCATGCTCAAAACATCCAGTACAAGGCAGGTGATCTTATTCTTTACAAAAATCATTCGTGTAAACAAATAAGATGCCCCAATTAATTTGCACAAACAGCAGCTGGTCCCCTAGAACCTACACTAAACCACACATTCCACGGCTACCGTAATCCCCCATAAAAATCGTAAACAACACCTGCACACAGTAAAATAAGTAAAAGCCCCCCAGACAGTAGTCTCAAGTACAATGGTAGTGACGGCCCCACAAAACATGTGTATTTAGAGAAACAGATACAGGAAGCGTGAACAGAAGTAGAGAGGTGTGGCTAAGCCCACCATAGGAAGCAAGCAAGACATGAAAAACGTGCTGTACTAGAAAAATGTTAAAGGGCGTGACTAAATAAGCAAGAACAGTAAAGCAGGAAGAGACGATTGGTGGAAGAAGATGGACAGAAGCACGACCTCCGGTGAGGCTCAGGGAGTGGCCAAAAACATCGTATTTAAAGAGAAGCATTGCGTGATTTTATTATTATTGTTGTAATTCTCCGTTTTTCAACCTGCGCCCATTTCATTTGCAAGCATTTTGTATTGCGAGCGAGCATCTTTTTATTCGGAAGCAGTTAAGCTGTTGTTGTACTCGCCGTGTTCCCCCCATTTGTTGTGTCCACGTCTCAAAGCAGCCATTGATTATTATTACCCGTATCGCCCCGTATTACACGCCCCGCACCTGTTTTTGTCTGCCGTAACGTGCAATTGGATAAAGTAAAGTGCTTCACAAAACTGGTTGTTACGTATTATCTTCGTCATTTTCATCATCCAGATCGTCGCGCTTGTTCATCTTCATGTTGGTCACCTGTAAATAGAAACCCACCAATTTGTTGTATATATTTTTGAGTGGTTACCGCGTTTATAAGAGTCACCCAAATATACAAGAAACTCACCGATTGGACACATCGTAGGACTTAAGATTAGTCTGAGACTTTACCTTTTGAGCTGAGAAACTTACCGACTTCTCCGTTTGCCACTCGCTTGCTGACGTCGTCCGTTTTCATTGCCGTTGTTTGTTGCCGCCAACACCTGAAACATAAACACGAACGAAGCAAGAAATGTTAATAAGTAGTGTAACCAAGCATTCACAGTAACCCAGTGCAACTTTAAAGTGTGTACCTACCCATCCAGTTCAGTTTTTGCCACTGAGGTCCCACAGATTCAATCAAACGTTGATTTCGCAACTCAAAAAATTCACTGCTGAAGATCCCGACAATTATGAATGATATTTAACTTTTACGACATTCGCCTATAACGCTGTTCCTCACACAACTACTCACTTTTCTCCATTTGGACTTTTGCGAGGGTATGAACCCAGAATCACTATTGATTTTGACTGCGCAAAATGTCTTACATTACTGCTAAACTACGACACGTATCAGTATATCTTCACGCAAGCACAACTAACTTTATATAATGAAGTTTGGAAAAATCTGAAAAACGCGTCTGAATGGCATAAGCGATACTTCGATAAAAAAGTGAAAGAGCAGAAATATGATCTAAACGATTTAATACTGTTGATTAACAACAAAAAAGTGACTAAAATCGACAACGACAAATCGGACCCTTCATAGTGGTCGAAAACTCTGAAATCTTGAACAACATTATAACGACTGATAGTTCAGATTGTCCCCGACAATCTCAGAAAGTCGCACTTTCTCGAGTAGAGCCATACATGCCTTGCACGGCATCGGCAATTCTAATATCGGAAGACAGTGGTCCTCCGAGACTTGGAAAAAATTAAAATTTGTAAATATTTCGTTACATTTCGACTAACATTAATTTTTACTTTTGCTAATAAAATCGTAATTATTTTATAATTTAAAGCAAAAGTGATGAGTAAAAGTTTTGGATATCTAAAAAACGCGCTCAACACGCTAATTCGGATTCTGTGTGGACTGAGTGAAAGAAATGTGTGTGATATTATCGCATAGTTTTGTGTATATTCACGACCATTTCAAAGAAATTGACCTTCCCTAAGAAGTAGTGCAAAATAAGAAAATAAAGCTAAAAGCGCGCGCCGTAGAAATATCTTCCTCTGGTCCCACCCAATCTGAACTTTACATTTTTCGCCATGTGCATGAAAATTTGAATTCATGGTTAACAACTTTCCACTTCACACCTTCATTTTTTTAGCAAGATTTTTCGCTCTTAATTTCTCATTTGCTAAATCGAAAAGCTTAGTGAATGGTCAGATCGTATCAATTGCTCGATACAAACAAATCGAATTTGAAATAAAGAAACATGACCAGCGAGTCCAAGGCGACAACGTTGCAGACTTCGGGAATCAGGTCATCACTGATCAACCCGCCGCCGATTTTCCGAATATATTTTAATGCTCAAGATAGATACCTTTTGTATCAAAAGAAACAACATCCCCAGGACAATCGATTCTTCTTCGCCAACCATAAGTTCTGCACTGCCGATTAGGCTAAAGTCTTTTAAAAATAGAAACTCCGGGTTTCTCTTCCCCTGGGAAAAATATATATATATCGATCTGTCGATATACAAAATTTGAGTAGCAGTAACTTTGCCAGAAGATTTGCACGCCGCGATTCGAAATATTGACGTTTCCATGCCAAACTAAATCTAACAGAAATTAATCGAAATTTTGTGATATTTTATAGAATACAATATAAAACGGATGATAAGAATCACAGAGTTTGAGCGATGGTTCGAAACTGTTTACGCCAGGCCCCTCAATTTCCTGCGTGA
Organism: Romanomermis culicivorax; assembly: GCA_963922205.1. Taxonomy (NCBI): domain Eukaryota; kingdom Metazoa; phylum Nematoda; class Enoplea; order Mermithida; family Mermithidae; genus Romanomermis; species Romanomermis culicivorax. The sequence continues at coordinate 54,736 of CAWUHX010000502.1, forward strand.
CCCAACATACGTCGAAAGTGGGGAATTGAAAAGCGCGTTGACAGCGCATTCAAAACTAAATTTTCGAGGCCACGTATTGGTTGGTTTCGACATGGAGAAGATTTTGACGAATCAGTTGTATATTTATAAGAAGACCAAAATGAATATACAAAACCAAAACGCGGCTCACGTTGCTAGGTTCATTCAGTTGGGATTCCCAACTGGACATACTATTATGTTTGACGCCCTAGTGGCTACTCCTGACGATTGGACCGTGTTCTATGAATTTGTATCAGCCCCAAAACCATCGTTATTGGTTTTGATCAGGCTGTCGACTGGAAATGTTTGAAGGACATGCATGGACGCGAATTTTATTTGCCCGATGCTCACAAAACGCACTCTAACCTGCTCACTCCCAGTATTTTGGTTGATATCCAAATCATACTGGAAAACATCGAACGTTCGCCCGAAAAATGGGAAAGGGCACGCCTAATGGGCCTTTGCCCGGAAAACAAAAAACTAAAAGGAATAGTCGCTGATGCTTTTGTGTTGGACGTAGAGCGTTTTACGCTGTACTTCCCTCAAGTGAACGACCGAATCGCCCAAGCTGGCAAACCCGACAAGCAGATCATAACCTACTCGATATTGGATGTGTACTACCCAATTTTGATGTTCTTAGCCTACGGGCCCTACAGTTTCGTCCACAGCGTATACGATAACATACAAATCTTTCCTCAGGATTTTCTACCGCCCGAATTTATAAATATCATGGCGCAAAACCTATACAATAAGGCAAATGTTGACCGTGACGAAAAAGGCACATTCGGCATCATAGACCCGACCCTTTCGAAAAGCATGTTGCATGCAATCATGCGCGACAAAATTTTGGCATTGAACCGAATCATATTTTATGATTACAAGGTTCCGAACATGCGCTATTGCTTGTATATTTAGGCGAACGTGGAACAGACCAAAAAATGCACCCTTCGAAACTACCATCTATAAAGGGTAGCAAGCAAAACACATCATCTTTGACCGACGATGGAAAACTCGAACATTACGATGATGCCCATATGTGCGCTCAAATTATAGACAGAGCTCTACGCACTAAGGACATAATCAGCATTCATCATGCTGTCGGTGTGCCTATGTCGCTCCCATTTCTGTCCGAAATAGACCAAAATATGGTTATGAGTGACGAAATGAAGCAAATGAACTTCAATTTAGTCGTAAACAATCCATTTTCAATGTACGGCCCTCCCGAAACTTGGCTGATATACGAAATGAAATTCCATCATCAAATCACAGAAACGCCGGCTTTAACGCCACTATACTCAGTTCCTAACCATAATGAATGGATGAACGCCATTTGAGGAACCATGCCATTAGTCGTACACATCTGCTCCCCACATTCAGAAACGGAATTGCGAGCAATAATCAAAAACGAAATTCCGAAACTATTGTCGAAAAGCGATAGTCTCGATATCGATCTCATATGCGAACAAAACTGGATAAAACATGACGGTACGTTCAAATTAGAATTGGTCGAATGGGCTAGTCCTATACCCATCATCGAAAAGAATCTTAGTGCCAACAAACGACCGGTGTATGCAAACCGATATTTCATGGGACCCATCGTATTCCGAAACGACAGTTTTCCTGTCTCTAACGAAAGCGATTTAGTGACGAAAAAGAAGTATAAGGAAAACGCTTATTACTATTTTTCGTACAACTCACCAATCTTGACGTCTCGAAAATGCAAACAGCTCATTTGTTTTCCACCTAACAACATTTTGACAATGAGCTCGAACCTACCCGTATTCCCGGACACAATGTTGATGGGAGAAAGCCCGACAAAAACGCCTACTCAGGCTCCTACTTAAACTACCGCAGAAACCGAATTCGATAATGAAACGGCAATGGCCGTCAAATCATTGATAAAAGATATCGCCGAAGAATCGTTCATGGTAAAAACCAAAGTCCCTACCAAAACCGATATCATACAGATCGATAACGAAGAAGATGACGTACCGAAAACCGATACTACTGCGCCGATGGCAATGGCCAAAACCACATCTTCATTAACACCATTATTTAAGAATCTATCGTATAGTCAATACGAGATAGATTGGGATAAAGGGGAGGAGTATCGAGAAAAAGCCGTGTTGGTAAAAACTTCGTCGCTCAGAGACATCTCTCGAACAGAAGGTGAAGATGACAACGATTTGAAAACGATACCACCACGAATAATTCCTATGCGATATAAAATACAAAAAAAATACAAGGTAGACACCTCTACGCCTGTCAGCACAGACAGCACGATTCCTGTCTTGGAGATTAAAAAAGATCGACTATGTGACAAACATGGCGAACCAATTTGCGACATTAGAGCTTATCAATTTTCATTGTTCCGAAGACAAAACGCGATTGATAGGCAATTGTGCACAATTCAGGACTACCTAGAGTCTCATCCAGAAGATCCGAATTATGTGCCACTGTAACGTACCTGCTGAAGCAGTACTGTAAATATATATAACATACTGTATGTGATAAACATTTATTAAATATTATTCATTTTCCTATTTTATCATCTCAAGGGTGTCTGGGATTCACACCCAAACATTCCTATAAAATTGCGTGAAGTACTTTATTTTGATCCGTTCACACCCTGGTAGCCAAATTAAGATGCCCCAATTGATTTGCACAAACAGCAGCTGGTCCCCTAGAACCTACACTAAACCACACATTCCATGGCTACTGTAATCCCCCGTAAAAATCGTAAACAACACCTGCACACAGTAAAATATGTAAAAGCCCCCCAGACAGTAGTCTCAAGTGCAATGGTAGCAACGGCCCCACCAAAATGTGTGTATGCAGTGAAACCAATACAGGAAGCATGCACAGAAGCACAGAGGTGTGGCTAAGCCCACCGTAGGAAGCAAGCAATACATGAAAAGCATACCGTACTAGAAAAGCGTTAAAGGGCATGACTAAGTAAGCATGAAAAGCAAAGCAGGAAGCGACAATTGGCGGAAGAAGATGGACAGAAGCACGACCTCCCGCGACGCCCAGGGAGTGGCCAAAAACGTCGTATTTAAAGAGAAGCAAAGCGAGATTTTTGTCATTATTATTTGTAGTTTTAAATTCGTTTTCACGATTGTTTTATATTTGCAAGCAGTCATTTTTATGAAAGCATTTAAACCGAGGCCCGTTCATGTATTTGCAAGCCGAGACTGCGTTCTTTCGTATTGTTGTCGACGTCTCAAAGCAGCCATCGATTAGTATCGTATCGCCCTATATTGTGAATCGCCCATCTCCCCCGCCCCGTTTCGTTGCCGTAACGTCCATTTGGTTAAAGTAGAGTGCTTCACAAAATCTGGTCGTTACACCACCATTGAAAAAACGTCGCAATTCATGAGAAGATACGCGAAGTAGAGAACAAAAAGGAACTGACTCGCAAACACGAGAACGACCTTCATGGTCCACTGCACAAAAGGAAGGTGACAATTACGATAGCTGAAAATATCGTCACAGTGAATACGCATCGAACGAGTGCCTGAGATAATACCATCACAATCGCGACTATCGGGGAGAACATTCCAGCAATTCGAAAGAGCATCAGAAGAGAATCGAATAGGCCAGCGCTCTAAAACGAGATCAGTTGCGAAAAGAAGAATTAGAGGGTCAACAGCCTCCAACGGCTGACTCTGAAAAAATGATTGATGAACTGACAACGTCGCAACAAGCCGAAGTGGCTACCATTCAACAAAAACCACAATGAATCATGCGAGAGTAGAAAATACCGCATCGACAATTTGGCAAACAATGAACGCCACCTGAAGAACAGTACCCCAGCCTACCTACTGTGCCTATAACAGCCCAAATTCAACTGTGAACTACCAATGAAGTAATTATTATTAATTACTTCAATCACGCTCATTTAAATTTCGACCCCATGATTTTACGACAAGCCACCACGGCTTCGCAGCAAATAGCTCAGGACTTCCCTGACTATTTCTAAGCATGATATTTGGGTCGAGATCCACATTGTAGGGAAGAAGTCACCGCAGTTCTCCTAAGCTGGATGTATGATTATTACAAATACTATGGCGCCGAAAATGCTATCGTTATAACACAGCTTACACTGTTCTTGTTCCATGCGCGTCAAGCATACAACTATAAACGACCGATAATTTGTACTCGATGGCTCTACCATACAATTTGCAATGTTTGACGGATACGAAAGCTCCAAATTATCCGGCTACCGAACGAAGAAAAGCCATCATCGGAGATATCCATTGTGAATACCAAATATAGATGGATAAAATAGCCGAGGAAAAGAAACACAAAGACGAGATGACACTGACAAAACCGGCTGTACCTCCAAAATATCAAATGACAGTGGCTCCGATCATTGCCATGACTACAACCGTGGCAACTCAACCGCCGGTTATCGGAATATGAACGTCCTTGGGAGCTGCGCAACGAGGCCTAGCCCCACGAGCGCAGACTACAAGCCAAGAAATGCAGATGCCTCCACCTGGCATTTTGAAAACGAGAAAAACTCTGACAAAAGTTTTGCGGAAAGGTTGGGGATTCCGGCGGAAATGATTCGAAAGAGGATGAGTATCACGATGCTAAACGCATTTCTTTTCTTTCACTAGTTTATTGTTTTCCACTAGAATCTTTTCTTTTTCAAATCGCTAAAATTTTAAAAGTTCTTGGTATAAAATACTAGTTTTGATTTGCTCATTGATTTGTGCCGTAACATTTGTGATAATATTGTTAACATTTTCTTTGTTTATTTCCTTGTGTAGTTGGCAGCAGTGTAGGAGTGAGAAAGAGACGAGCCCTCGAAAAGAGAAAATTGTCAAAAAACGAGCTAAACACTCTCATGCGATCAAACATCAACTCACCACAACACATCGAAATTGCTTAAGGCGATTTACATCGAAATGGGGAGGAGTGTTGTGGGGCGAATTGACCTCATTCTAAAGTTCGTGTCACTTTCGAGAAAAAGAGATCGGCAAGTTAGGAAAAGAAAGATCGTGACGAGACCCACGAAGAGGCATGGCTACAATGTGAAGAAATTGTGAAAATGTTTTCAATTAAGATTGTTTGTACTGTAGCCAGACGGTTGTGTTTTCTGTTTGTGTGGAGAGTTTGAGGTGGCAATTTGTACATTAGTAAATTGTGTTTTGAGAGTGTGGTATAGGTTGAGTCAAACTATTTGGAAAATAGTTTGAGTAATCAGGTGAAGCTCAGAATTGGTTAAGATAGTACGGCCCAAGTTTCAGCATCCAAAAACCTTTGACGACCTGAGTGAAGATCCCTGGATAAATTGACACAGCACTCTCTACAAGCCCGTCAATCTCCTGCATAGGATTATCGTTGCCTTAATTTCGTCAAACACTCTGAGTGTTCCATTTCCAGCGTTCCACATGCTCTACTACATTCCGTAGGTCTCTTATTAAAAGTGCGATAAATCGTCAAGCTACACAGCTTACTTTCGTCGTCTATTCTTATTTTCACCCACGACAGGTTAATGGCTGCGGCGAAAAACTACTCTATTACAGAGTTGGAAACTCTCCCTATTGTCCATTTTGTCAAACACTTTCGACCATACCCCTTCCTCATGAAGTGGTCCTACAGACTGACCATACCACTGTCAAGGCAGTGTTGGAGAAACCTAACCCTTTTGCTCAGGTAGCCCCGAGGGGATTGGTGCTTGCTGGATTCAAACTGACAATTTGGCTGTAAAAAGGTTGGTCTAATGGTAATGCTGACGCATTATCGGGTCTACCAGATCCTAATTCTTTCATCGGTCAGAGTATTGATGATACTCCTCTCTACAGACCTGAGGGGCAGTAATGATGATCACGAATGGTGTGCAGCATCTGGCGAGATCCAATGAGATCACTAATGGTGTGCAGCACCTGGCGAGATCAGAGACTTATGCTGAGATAACGACTGGTATGCAGCGCCAGGACCTTTTAGTAGCTTAATTTGTGGATCCAGATATAGCCTCCATTCTTAGATCACTAAATCCCTATGGTGATCAGAATGATGTTGATGGCTACCACTTGTTGGATAATGTCCTTCAGAAGTGGACAGGCGAGTCCAACAAAATTGTCATACCCAGATCCATGGATAAACACATAAACTATTCACCACACTGATTAGCATCAAAATCATGCCTACTCTATTTTATCTGGCTACATAAATGAGATTAGAAAAACTGATCGAGAAAACATGGTTTATATAATTTAAATTCAATTCAGATTCAAAGAAATCAAATGCTGCGAGAATTCAGATATTTTTATAGAATTTGTCAGGCAGTCTATATTTTTCTGTGCTACAGCATACAACAAATCTTTGACTAATTTGTCGAACTTGAGACTTATTACTTGAATAAATTTGAGAATAGAGTAAATTTTTTCCTCGTAATCTACCAACGTCAATATTTTCCACATATTCTTCCATGTAAACTGATGTTTTGGTCCACGTAAGAATCCGGTCTCTAATCATGATTACGTCAAAGAATATCCATTTTTCTTTAAAATGTTTTATTGCAAATAATCATTTCACAACTGATCTCGGAAAAACACATGAAAACTTGGAAAAACAACAGGGTTCTTGCAAAAAGTTGAACAACAGTTATATCCTAATAAATGAGTGGCCTTTTTGTTTTATTCATTTTTTGGTGGTAAGTGGATAATTATATTTTTTTGGCAGTAAGTGGATAAATAAATAATTGATGATGTACTCTTCAACAAACAGCAATTGGAAATGTAGAAAAATTTTGGGCCCAATTTAATATATTCTTTTGGATGGATTAAAATCATGGAAAGGCACTATGCACACTACCATCTAACCAAAAACTGGAGTGAAGAAATTTCTAAGGTTTATGGCCAAAATTGTATGGAACCCAAAAATCATTACTTATAGGCCTAATTAAGGAAATTTGCACTCCCCCGGTGGGGCAAAAAATCGGTTCTGTGCAAAATGATACAAAAAACTGTGTTCAACATAAAAAATTGAATAATACACATTTGTATCCTTGAATTCTTTTTGCACCAACTATTTTTGCTAGAAAACCAATTTGTTAAACAAAATGCTAAAAAACCTCAAGCAAATAAAAACCCGCCAAAACCCACGCTACATAAAAAATTGACAACACTGTACACAAAGTATAATATAGTGTGAATGGATGCTAGTAAACAGTTGATCACCTGCCACAGCATGAAGAGACATATTGTGTGTCAAATACCCACTTAATTTTTACTCTTAGGGGCAGAGGAGATTTCTTCTTGTGAAAAGTACAGCTTTCACTTAACACTTCAATTTACATGGCATGGGAAACTTTTAGAAGGGTGGGTGGATGGTGGACAGAGGCAGGATCAAAAATAGGGAACGCTTACTTTTTTTGTGCATTACATATGCCCACAAGCCATACACCTCAAAAACTAGTTAGCCTACATTGCCTACCTTACAACCTCAAAAAAACTGTCTAGCCTGAGTAGCCTACAGGTTAATGTATATCTTACAACTTATAAGACTAGGAATAGATTCTACTCCATTATATTAATAGCTACTAAGAATGTCAGAGGGTCAATTCCTCTGACCTTTGGCCCTCTATTCATTATATTTTTATTTTCTAGAGCTCTTTGTTGTTAAAGTAGCTCCAATTTTTATTAAGTAAACAAACCGACAAAACGGTTTGTGCCACACATTTTTGGTCCAAAAACAAATAAATGGTGGGCACGAATGTTTTGCATAATACATGCAAGTTGATGTTAGGCCCATTGCAGTGTATTTTTTCATTCTTAATTCGTTTATTATTATCGTCCGGCCGTTTTTATTATTGTGCCTTCGGAGAAGACTCGCCGCGGCTGAGGAAGGATTTGAGGACGCATTCACTGTTCGCATTATTGTGTGTTTGATTTTCGCGTCGCGGATTCGTTTTGAGGATTCCCGCGGCCTAAGGATATTTTCGACGTTCCATCTTGATCAAGGATATTAGTGAGTGGTTGTTCAGGAGTTAGTTATACTGGTCTGTCTTTGGACAAGCTTTCAGCTTAGGTCGTGGATTAAGATACCCGAAAGTCCCTGGGGCTCTGTGCACAGGGACAAAAGGAAGGGTCAGCGACTTAGGGAGGAAATCAGCCTTGTGTGCGCACTTTGGCACTTTGCATTCCATTCATCACTTGCTCACTGTTGTATTTACACTTTTGTCATTTCCAAAATAAATATCTTTGTTTATCAAGTCTCCATGACCTGCAGTAGGATTGTATCTAGTACCGGGTTAGCGTCAGGGGCCGTACCAGATTGGATCTCCCAAGAACCGCAGCTAGGTAGCCGAGGGCATACGACCACGTATACGACATTGGTGACCTGTACAGCTACAAAGGTAAATTATGAAGAAATTATTGAAACCAAAATTAACGGTGCGGAAACAACCTGGAAGACGACCGAAGGTAACATTATCACAAACCAAAGTGACTAAAGAAGACCACGCCGAACGAATGGCAAATATGGAAGCAACCATCGAGCAAGTAGCAAAGAAATTTGCGAATTTACCCGATGATAGCGATAGAGATCAAACTATTGATGCAGAGAAATATGATTATGCGGATAGGGGGATACAAATGTCCTCAGATTCAGGATCATCGTTGGAAAAAATCAATGTATCTCCAGAAACGAATGCGGTATCATTTTATAATTCAAGATATACGCCTACAATACCGAAAGGTGATGCGAAAATCAATATCACAACAAAACCGAAGAACGAAACCGAAAGGCTAACGAACGGGAATTTACAAGATGTGGCCACTTTAGCTATCCTGGAATCAATGCAAAGAGCTGTTGACAAATCGACGAATGCCGTTAATGTAGAAAGAACGAAAGCGGCACTTCGGGAACAAGAAATACTTGAACAACTTATGCGAGAAAGAGCGGAACGAAAATTATTGGAAGAAAGATTACGAGAACAGGATCAACAAAATGCGAAAAAGATCATGGAAGAAGTTGAGAAACAAATGCGAGAATTGATGAAGAAAATGGATAAGAAACCCGACGAAAGAATATCGAATCCTGGAGATGTGGAAATACTTCCGTCTGAACTGGTCAAGGACCATTTAGACAGGAGTTTGGAAAGAAAAGTAAATTGGTTTGAAAACCATTTCCCTCAGGCCCAGGCTCAAAGTGCCCAACATCGAAATATTGAAGATGATATACCAACGACATCATGGAATTCTGGAACCGAGCAAGCTATGGTAGCAGGCATTCCTCGAAGTCGGCAAGAGTATGGACAATATTACGAAGATCCCGAAAAAAGAATGAAGATAATTTTAAATCGAATGAAAAATAAGGAAATATCGGACAAAATGGAAGCCGCAGAGATACTTAATTTTTTCGCATGTTTGGAAGGCACATTCAAGCCTGAAGACACGGAGGACTTAAGAATTGAAGTACTCTGGCGTTGCTGCGATTTCGAAACCTCGACGTATGTGGATAAAAACAGTACCTACGAAGAAGGGAAGGCCAGTGTCATCCGAATGGTTGCCCCCAAAATGGACACTCCTGCACTCAGAAGGGAGCTACACGATATGAAGAAACGAAAAGGGGAAAGTACGAAAGACTTCTTGCGACGGATAAAACGTATGTTCATTTATTGAATTATGAAAAGACAGAAAACGAAAGAAACCGAATAGTTATTGAAACATATTTTCACAAAGCTCCCGTATACGTTCAAACTCGAATGGAAGGTCCGCTTCACCAATTCAAAAATATCGCCTCGTTGGCAGAATTCGTAAACAAGTTGAAAGCCGATACGACGGCCTGGAAACAGTTCAGCGAAGACCAAGAAGACGGCGAACACGATCGGTTGAATCGAGTCTATGAAAATAGAAGATTTAATAATTTACAAATTCATCAGCAAGATAGCAGTATCGGTCAACAACAACAAATTTCACGGCCTCAGCAAATTTTTCCACCGCCACCAGCATTTCAGGCCCCCGTATCTCGACAGGATATTATGAAGATGGTCAATGATGCAATTAGAAATCAGGGCCCTCCAGCTCTTAATTGTTGGGGAGTCAACAATAATAATAATGTGCCATATAATAGCTTACCTGATCGAGTTTTTGGAAATCCGTATCGTCGACCATATTGTACGTATCATAAATCGAATAGCCATTCGTCGGAAAATTGTTTCATTCTTCACCCTGAATTGATTCAACCAACGGATCAGGGGAGGTCGTGGAATCGTGGCAACAATTTTTACAATCCAAATTTTGATCATCACCATGGCTTTGTAAATCGCGGACGAGCTGGATTCACTAATTTCGGCCAACGGATGCCATATCATAATAATAATACAGAGCAAAATCCAAATGTGGGCTATTATTATCAACAAAATAATGTTCCACAAGCACCACCAAATGTCCCACCGCCAGCGATAGCACCACCTGCGAATGATCCACCAAATAACTCCATAAATGTAATTAATTCCCAAGAAGCTAAAAAAGAAAATCAACCAGAAATTATAGCCTTGGATGGAGTTCTAATCGAGAACTATGAGCTAAATTTGGCGAATGTTATCAATTCTACTTCAGAAGCGAAACCTAGACTCACCAATGATAACGAACATCTATTTTTGGAAAACTTTCGCAAATGCCAACCGTTATTGATTCCTGTTAAAATACGCGGAGAAGAATTTAAAGCCCTAATCGATACGGGAGCACAATCTAGCTTCATGAGGACAGATACAGCGTCGAGACTACTGAATACACCAAAGACAAAATTTCCCATCTTAAATTCAGTAGTAACAGCTGTAGGAAAACGAGTATTAACATACGGCCCTACATTTATCTACATCCGAACCAGTTTTGGTAATTTTCTTGCTAGATTCGCATTACTAGATAACCTGAATGAAGGTTTTATATTGGGTCTAGATTTTCTAACCCATCCTAGTATACAGGCGGCTATCGATTTTGGAAAAGGTCACATACGCCTAGCAAACATAGAAAGACAAATTATTAGTGAAACATTATTCAACGATGCGCAAATACCACCGCGGCTGCCAATTCCAAATAATCCAGTCGTTTTGGACGATGTACCTCTACAGGAGGAAGTTAAGGATGAAGAACCACCTGAACTAGAAAGCGACAATGAACAGGAACAAGTCATGCGAATAACTGAAATGGATGAGGAAACTTTCATATGGACAAAATGCAGGACATATATACCTCCGAATACCACTTCTTTGTGCGAGCTGTGGTTTGGCCACAGAAAGATTGGACAAAGGGTCCTATAGTGGTAGAAGAAACGGGGAGGGATACTTTATTCGACGTTGACGCTTCGATTGTGGACGCAAAAGATAACAATTTTCAAATCCTACTTATAAACGAAACAAATAAGGGGATAAAGTTGCGTAGTAACGAACTAATAGCGAAATCGAAAACAAAATTTCTGGGACCCGAGTTTGATGAAAAAATCCACCAACTTCAGACAGAGCCTCAGCTGCAACAACAAAGCGAGCCGGAGTTCATCAAAATTGTGACGCAGTTGGTAAAGGAGTCAAGTATCGACAGAGAAGGTCAACAAAAACTTACGAATGTCCTACTCAAACATAGGCATGCATTCAGTATGAAAAATGACCCTTTAACATTGACCCACGAAGCTGAACACAAAATTGATACAGGAAATGCGTTGCCAGTTCAAAAGCACTACTGGAGAGCTCCAATAATGCAAAGAGACATCATCCGGGAACATGTGAAAGATATGATGGAAAAGGGTGTCATTGAGCCCTCTAGAAGCCCTTGGGCTGCACCATTGTTTTTAGTAGGCAAGAAAGATGGCACGTGGAGACCAGTAGTCGACTATAGAGGAATCAATCAAGTGACAAAAGATGATAAGTTCCTGATACCACGAATTGACGACTATTTAGACGCGTTGGGAGGTGCAAGATACTTCTCGAATTTGGATTTAAAGTCTGGATATTGGCAGGTGCCGATGCACCCAGAATCGAAGGAAAAGACAGCATTTATATGCCAAGATGGTCTTTTTCAATTCAAAGTAATGCCATTCGGGTTAAAGAATGCCCCCGCAGAATTTCAGCGTCTCATGGAACGAATTTTGTATCCATATGTATGGAAAATATGTTTAGTATATATCGATGATGTGATAATTTTCTCAAAACCGTCAAGGAGCATTTAGAAAATATAGAGACTATTTTTCGATGTCTGACAAACGCGAACCTTACATTGAAACCTGGCAAATGTTCCTTTATGCCAGCCAGTGTAAAATTTTTAGGCCACATATTGGACAAGAACGGAATGTCAGTTGATCCGCAAAAAATAGAAGCAGTAAAAAATTTCGAAGTACCTGAATCCATCAAGCAGCTGCAAAAGTTCTTGGGATTAGTACAGTGGTCTAAACGTTTCATCCATAATTTAGCCTTCATCGCACAGCCTTTATTTAAAGCCCTCGTAAAAAAGAATAGGAACGAGAAGTTCGAACTTTCAGAAGAACAGTTAACGGCGTTTAAGGATTTAAAAAACGCCCTAATGACGGCACCCTTTCTTCGGTACCCAATATTTGATGGATCGGCAAAATTTGTGATTCAAACTGATGCCTCGGGGACAGCAATAGGTGCGATCTTGTACCAGGAAACAGAAAATGATCGCTGGATAATAGCCTATTCCAGTAGGGTTCTAAATGATGCCGAAACAAGATATTCCACAACAGAGAGAGAGTGTCTAGCTGTAGTCTATGGGTTCAAGCAATACCGACATTACGTCATGGGGTTTAGGGTCACAATCAGAACAGATCATAAACCACTTACGTGGCTCTCCGCAGAGAAACAACAAAATCAAAGGTTATTGAAATGGGCTTTATATCTTGGACAGTTTAACTACACATTCGAATATGTAGCCGGACGCGAAAATGCCTTCGCAGATTTTTTATCATGATCCGAGGAGAAAGAGAAGATTCGAAACAAAAAACAAGAAAGTAACCAAAGGATTGAGGACGAAAAATTGAATGCGGAAGCCGAATGCATGGCAGTAACGCGAGCCATGACAAAACAAATGCTTGAACCCGAGACTCATCAAACATTCATTGATCCCCCACCACCGACACAAAAGGAAATAGATCAAAAATAGATCCTGGTGAGTGCAGCCCCTTTAGGTCAATAGGATTGTAAATTAATTTTGTCTCTATTTTTTTCCATCTTAACTTTATTTCAAGTTGACCCCTTTAATTACTTTTCAGCTACTTTATGTGCTGCTCCTGGTTAGTAGGATCTTGTCAGCCATGAGTCTGCTTTGCCCCCCAGGTCTGTAATTTAGTACCAATGGTTAACCTCCAGATAAAAATCCCTTCCGAGTGGGTTTTCCATCTTTACAAGTAGTCAGACACCCCCCCACTTCATTCTCAGGCAAGGAAACCGTCAATTTATCTGAAATCTATTTCTTTCAACCAAAATCTCTGGGTCCAGGCACCATTTCCAAAACATTCTGCCGGGATCTATTCTCCATAAATCGGGCTATGCTTATAATCATCATAGGTGACCAGATAAATTTCCTTCTGTGTCAACCTGCCTTTCTCATCAGCTGATTTTTGTGTGCTACAACCTTGTTCTTTTACTAGCCCCTGTTTTCTTGTGGTCGCTAGTCTTTGTTTTCAAGGAGGACAAGCCATTTATGCCCAAAACACAGTCCCATAAATTACCAAGGAATTCATGCACTCATTCCCAGCAAATTCAAAACAGTAACACTTACTTTTTCTTTACAAAATAGAGACACCTCCATGTTCCAGTTATCTAAGTACCCAGTCTGTACTGACCAGTGAGCCTCTTCTATTCAGTTTGATCGAATTGCTTCACAAGCTTGTCAGTCAGTTAAGACAATCCAAGCGGCACTTGAGAATGCCCTTGGACTCTTGAATCAAAAGTTGGAGGCCATGACTAGCTGGAGACAACCACCCATGTCCAGTTTCATGGCTCCCTCACTTTTTCCGGTGCTTTTGGTCAATGAATTACTGATTTTATATCCCACTTGACCCATTTCTTTACACTGCAAAGTGTAAACAAAACTGATCATGCATATGAAATCACATTTTTGGAGTCTTGCCTCACAGGTGCTGCTCTTGCCTCCTACCAGGACTTTAGCAGTGGGACTCCTCAACATACCTGCTATGAAGAGTTCACTCACTTCATCAGGAATGAATTCCCAGTAGGGCATAATTCAGATTTGCATCAGTAGCTTATCTAAGATCGCCTGCAGAAGCCAACTGAATCAGTGATAATATATCTTGAACACCTCAAAAGCCTGTCCAGGGTAGCATATCCAGAACTTGTGACTGACGTCAGAGATTCTATTATTAAACCTATTTTTCTAAGCGGGCTGAAGACTGTCCTCCCTGATAGTATTAAGTTCAGGGAATTTACAACTCTTGAAGAGACTTTAAAAGCAGCCTGCTACACAGAATCCAAAATTTTTCAGGATGAGATTTGGTTCACTGCACTAACTAATGCTGTTTTCTCTTCAGGACAAAAATCCACTAGATACAATCCCATGATGCCAAATCAACAGAAACCACAGTCACCAGGGTAACACACCCCATCATCCTCATCCTCGTCCACAGAGATTTGACAATGCCAACAGAAAGTGGTCAGGCTTACAGCCAAAGTTGCCCAGCTTATGTCAAAGCAACAGACCACTTCAAAAAATACGCCACCAACTCAGCCATTGCAATGAGCGCCCAATGCCAGGAACAGCTGGTTGGGTGCTCATTTAATGATGTGCTCGTTTTATGGCTGGTCCATGCACAGTGATGCTGATTGCTGGTCTCAATGTCCCAACAGCACTGCTCTGGTTAACAAGGCCACCACTGCCATCGACCTCAGTCATTGTTATTTTTGTTGTACCCCCGCACATCTGACTGGCCAATGTGACCAGTCCTGCCTGAGTGCACCCGGCTAAGGCCTGCTCACAGCACATTTTGACGAATTCGAGTGAGAATGATTATGGTAATTCAGTGGACTCTCCCCAGAGGGCAAATGCATTGCATGAGAGAGATGCTTATACACCTCCTGGTCGGATAACACAACAGCATCAGCAGCCCTTATGCTGTAATAATGTCATTGGGGCTACTGAAAACCTTCCTCATCCAGATCCTTTTAATTTGGATGATGAAGCACTTGCTGGACACCTGGTGGATTCTTCACAACAGTGTTATCCTGTCTGGGTAATCAGTTACTGTCTTTTAGCATTGTCAGCAGTTTTGGCCCCAGCCCCAGCAGTTTTTTCTACTGTACCACCCCACCCGAAAATATGTGACGCCAGTCACTCCAGACCTGTCTACAAAGACGTGTCTCAGTTCCTCCAACGTGTTGGTGTCCTACTGCATTCCAAAGAAGATGGCGACTGTCGAGCAACCTCCAGCTGCGATCCCAGTGCTACCAGTGCCTCCAGCCCATTTTGCCGCCCATGGACCACTGCTAGGAATTCCTACACAGACTCGGCCATGGAAGTCATTGACCAATTAGAGTCGATGAATCTGTTAGGTATACTACCTAATTCTGCGGAAGTTCCAACTTTTGAAGGTCAAAATCTGTGTTAGTCTACGACTCTAATGAATTCTCATTTACAGATTTGTCATTGTCTGCCACCAATGCAATGCAGACAACCTGGTCAGTTGACCTGGCCAAGAAATGCATGCACCTGCTGTGGGTGCTGCATAATGAACCATCTGATGTTGAAGCACTTATAGCCCCAACATTGCACTGCCAGCACCAGCCCTATTGCAGAATCTTGGCCCTGAAGTTGCCCGACAGGCCCTCAAATTCATTGCCAATGGCATTATCTGGGTGTCGTCCATCGATACTGTCCTGTTTGCTGGCGAACTGTCATCACCCGCAGTTGACGCCATTCGATGGGCCGTCGAACACATTGGTCAGATTCCCAAGCCTACCATCATTGCTTCACCACTGACAACCCCGATGACAAGTGCTCAAACACTGCCCGTGATTGCCCAGCATTTGCCTCCAGCTGCCGCGATCAAATCACCAGCCATCAAGGCCATCGGCATCGTCAAAACACTGGGATGTCATATGGGACTTGAAATTTATGAGCTTACCAAACTAACCACTGAAAATTTTGCGAGTGAAAAATCTTACTGTAAGAGCTCTTAGTAAACGATTTTGACGATGGTGCTGATTTGTGTCAATTTTCAATTTAGAAGCATTTCATAAAAACAGACAATAAGTACTTATACTCACTAATACTCATTTCCTAGGTGCTCCAATTGTGAATAAATTTGGTATGATACAGGAATTTTGACTGTTCTGAAAAAACATTTTGCAATGTTTTACTAAAACCACATGATAACACTGATTGCATCATTCTTGTGGGTAACAGTTGGTGTGTGGTGAAAACGACTATTTGTCGAAATTTTTTGTGTATTAAATAAGAAAACACATCTGTATTCGGTCAAGTTGAAAGATTTCAACCCATGAATCAGCCCATTTTGGGACTCTTGAGTTTATTTTCATGAAACGATTAAGTGAAGTATCTTGGACCTGTAGTTAGGCTCTCGACATGCTATACAGTCTCTGTATACACATTCTAGACATAAATCTTTGTCGGGGATGGACATAGTCTATCTCCAGGTTGCAAAGAAATAGCCAAAGTCGATGCAATTTGTGTCGACCCCGATTTGTATAGACACCATGCTTAAAAGGGCCAGTTGTTTATGTTTTTGGTCATTCTGTTTGTTTATTGTTATAAGTAAAGAAAATCGGCGGCCAGACCGGCCATTTATTATATTGATTTTATTATTGTATATTGTGGAATTTATTCGCCCAATTACAACATCCCTTGCCTGGACAATTATTATCAACCGTGCAGCGAAAAGAATGCAGGTTAGACCCCGGATCTCAGGTGTACCACCCAACGTGCAAGTCTACATTTATCCTCGGCCTGATTTCTCGGTTTGTCCCTGATTCGAAGTTACTTGAGCTCAGAGTGTTATTTGATCTTGTGCAGTTCCTCGGAACAAAAGCAGGTGATCTTTGTTGAACTTGAGACTGACCGAACTGTTGCAGACTTATTCTACCTAAGGTTTCGGCCTGATTAGGTGAATTAGCGAGTGACTGATTAGGTCTACTTTTGATTCTGATCTATTTATTATATTTCTCTGACTCAACCCAAGTCTCATTTCAACATCTTGTCTTTTCAATACAACATGCAAATTATGAATAACTTTCATGTTTAACAGACATGCACGACAAGAGAATAGATTTTCTTCAGGCTTTTTATACACGAGGTCTTGCATGTTTGTCATACACAATATGATAGAAATAACCAAAAAATCCTATTCAAAAAAACTCAGGCGGTGTTTGATGATTTTTTTAGGTCAGGGTCTCAGAGAGGAGGATTCACCATGTACACGTGTGGTGTGAAACCTGGACGAGGAGGAGTTGCTCGAGTATTCAAATGTTTGATGAAAATTTCGTTATTATGCTTTCCACGTAGTATATGCTACTAACATGATGACCAAAACCATTGTTTATTTCTAATGTAAAAAAACTCTAAACCAGGGTATAGCAAAAAAGTCACATAGAACATGCTACAATGTTCATATTGATTGTCCTAACCTCGACGGCCTCTGGGGCAACCTAAAGTGAGAGAAGAGTTATTTAGAATGTGACTAAGCTGGACATCTATGTCCAAGATTTTCTTACGAGACACCGAACTCTTCAGTGTAGCAGCTCTAAATGGTATCATTTCGATTATGGCTGTACAGAAAGCTTGAGGGCTTATACGGATCTGACCACTTTCTTTAGAATGACGATTCTTTATGGTAAACTGCATCTTTGCATCATCAACGAATCCTGTCGCCTCCTCTGCAAGAGAGATGCCGTGAAGAGAAAATACAGAATGGGCTATAATGCATCAGACATTATTCACACTACAGCCTGTATGGAAGTGACCAGCAGTGAGAACCAGAAGTACCTAATGTTGGACTTAACAGTTGATACAGGAGTGTTAAGATTATAAGAATCTGGAAAGACGGGTACAAACGGAATTCATAATGCTTCACGTAGGTGTGTTTTGAACTTGGGTGGAATGTAGGGCCCCCAGTATCAAAAATATTGGAGTTGGTGGCCTGGTTTCACATTAAATCTAATCACACATCAGTGCAGCAAGGTAAATTATAAGATTATGTCCCGCTGCTTCCTATTTCCCATTACCTGCAACATACCATTACCTCCAACATGTTAAAGCAACAAGTTTTGCTATGCAACTTTTGGGACTCTAAAGGCCCATCTATACTTTTTTCTCGAAAATCTGTCGCGAGTGATTGCAACGATCAAATTCAAACGAATTCCTCATTTTCTCTGTGCGCAAGAAAGATCTTGACGAGTTCTATCCTGTGAAGTATATTTTGCAAAAAAAAATTTGCATAGTGTTGCAGAAACCAGCCATTTATAAGCATCTGGCGTTTCTTACGTTTATTGCGTCAAAGCCAGATGAAATATAAAATATACATTGCTTGTTCAGATACTGTGGTCAAAAACTCGGTAATCGGAATTTGACGGAATTGAAGGCTATTTGATAAAAAAAAAACATAAAAAGGATGAAAAAAATTTTTGCACTTTGTTTTCATTTTACGAAAAAATTTTGGAGTTGAGATCGTGATACAATTGGTGTGCTTTGGAAATTTGGAATCTCAAAATCCGGCGCATCGCGCTGCAGCTCTGGTCATTTGCTTAGCTTTTTCTACGCAGAGCGAATATTATTTTAGCCATGCGAGATTTTTTTTTGGACATTTCTCGCACCGGCGGGAAATTATTTTTAAACGAGTTATCGAGTTTAGTTAAGAGTTTAGTCACAGTTTACCGCTGCCTGTTAATCGATTCCTAACATACAGTCAACAGGGATATTATTATCTCGGCACGAAATTCTGCATGCGTACTTACTTTCAGCATTTTTGCATTACAAGCATTTGAAAAACTGACTATACAATACATGACTTTTGTGTTATCGGAGGTAGCGGGACAGCATCTTTTTCGTTAAAAATTACACTATTACCAGTAGTAATGAGATGCTGTAGGTGGAGACATTAGCGGCGACGAGACATTGGAGGTAATTGAATAGATCCCATTGGGGAAGAGGTCCACTTAATTTGTACTTAAATCGTCCACAGCACAGTCGAAAATGGATACAAAATATTCAAAATCATGTTTTTGGATAGAAGTCAAGTTTGGTGCATTTTAAAGGAGATAATTCCTGAAAGTAAAAAACACCCATATTGGTGAGGCCAAGCATGTTTCGGGTGAGGTTAAACTCCCCAAATCCCCTAACACGACCCCAATGCATGAACAAACGTTCTTAGGAAGCTAGGCACTTACATATTCTGAGCTTTTTTGGTTGCCGTCTAGGACATTTCATGGCCATTAGGCGCTGCCGTTACAGCGCTGACCATACCAGCAATAGGTAAACTGCGCATGTGTTGATAAAAAAGAGGGTATTTGATCATGTGATTGAAGCAATTATGATTACTTTTTGAAAATTTAATGTCATGATACCTCAACGGGTTTAATTTTCTATGCACAAGCAATTTTTGACGGATTAACTCATTGAACACCATGAGAAATTATGTTTGAAGTATTTTTTTCTAAAATACTGTTATTCACTGTTCAAACTCATCAATAGTTGTGAATCGGCTCACGGCGGAATAATCATACGAAATATGGCAATATCGTCAATCACATTTTTCACAACAGACACAATGTGGTGGAAATTCAGAAAATACTAACAAGTGAAGAATGAATGAAGGCCCAGAGCTGGGGAAATTAGCGAGACCAGAACAAACATACAAAATATACACACAGTAGAGGAAACTAAAAGAGTATTCATAAAAAAATGGAATATGGAAAGAAATTCGATTATCATGAAAATCAAAAACAAAACGAATAAAAACGTAAGAACATAAGTAGAGAAAGCATTAGTAGAAAGAAACAAAGACATAAAAAAATATATTGCAGAGAAACATACAGTGTACTCGCTTTGATCAGTGGAACACGATTCATTCAGAACTTGACATCTCACGAATTGGAATTTTACACTTCAGTAGTATTTTTAGTTGAATTTGTGGAATTTTTGCGAATTTTCCAAAAATAAAGGAAAAACTACGAAAATGAGTTATCTTGCTTTCTTTGATATACCAAGCATGACTTTTGCATTGTTATGAAACTGACATTTCTGGTGTAACGATGCTATCGAACGAGAAAGATCAGAACCTCAGATCTACTCTGGTCACTATGAGGCAGCACTTTTGGGTGGGCCGTTCTTTCGGCACCACACTATATCAGGGTTAAACGTGGTGAAAAATCTGTTTTATAGATAGTTTTACGGAGAATAAGTATGGCATATTGAGGAAATAGTACACTTTTCACTGTCTAAGGATAACAATTTTTCAACTAAGAACCAATGGTGGTTGAGTGAAAAATTTTGGACCCTAAAGTATAAAATTTTCGAAAGTTGGATGAAAGTTCTAGAAGGCGTATTTTACCAATGTCTATCAGAATATCCACCACTGTGCGCCCCAAAGAACGCATGGTCGACCACCAGAAATAATGGGGCTCAATACGATGATAGTATATATAAGCGCCACCGTGCATTCTCAATCGACCTATAAAAAGATCAGTGAATATTGCAGGCCACTTTTATGCTGCAGTGCTGAGTTGTCACAATGACTCATAATGCTTCTCCAGAGTTATATCATCGCTTACGAATTTCCAGTTCACAAGTTCATCACAGAAATCATACATGTAATTGGGGGGAGGTGCTATGGAACCCCCCGTCCCAAAAAAATCGTCCACCATGCGGCTAGCCACTGAGCGACCGCCCCCTCAGCATTTTCCAATCCTATAGCTAGCCATATGGTAACCGTAGGAACCTCTATACTTTTTGTCGGAAAAATACTGAAAAATGCCAATTTTTGACCTTAGGACGGTCAAAAATGTGGATTTTCTGGCCGTTTCGCGCCATGAATACATTTTTTCGGTCTTTTTTGAAAAAATTACAATTTTTAAACTATTTTTGGGACTTTTTCGTGAAATAAATCGTTTTTTCCTTGAAAGCCCCTCCCCCAAAATTCAGAATTTATTGACCCCCGGTCCAAAAAAAAGTCGCCCGATTACCCCTCCCCAGACCTCGGGGACCCGTTAAATGTATGATTAAAATCCTTTCATTCTTTGAACTCTTCTGCTACTTTGAGCAGTAGCAGAAGAGTGCAGAGTTGGGGGCACGCTTTCTTTAGTCAGTTTAGGGGCCTGGACCCCTTAAAATTTGGGAATGACTCCTAAAATTTTGAATTATTTATTTATCTTTTAGTGAATTATAGTTATTTTCATTCAATTTTAGGGTTAAATTAAATGTTTTACACGCTCTAAAATCATAAAACATCGAAAATTTTCCGGCGTTTCGCGCCGGATTTCATTCTATAATTATTCGGATTGGTCTATTCACTGTTTTTCTATAAATAAAACTTTCTGGGCCGAAAGAATTTCAAAAAAGGGCGAAAATATGGGGGTTCCACAAGGAAAAGATGAATTTTGGTGCATTTAAGAGGTCATAGTCTTAATTTTTTCAACATTTTGGTAACCATTATTTTAAATATGGAGCCGAGTTTGAATTCATTATCATAATGTTGGTGATTTTCATAAATTTCAAATTTAATTTGAATTTTTTCAAACTTGTGAAAGTATGAACTTATTTTTAAATTTTAGAATGATACATACATGTTTTCGCGCCTTATGTTTAAAGCTATCCTTAAATTGATTTTCCAGCATTTAAGAGTGTCAAAGCCTGAAAAAAATTTTGTTGTGCAGCGCCGGAAAAATATAGGAAACAACGGTGAACTGTATTTTCAAAACCCTATACTTTTGTGCCAGAAGAAAACGAACTCAAGTGTTACATTGGAAGAAGGCTTGTATGAACGAGATATGTGAAAAATTTTTTTTTAGAAAATTTTCTTAGCACAAAGATTTTTTGGCGGATCTTTGTACATGTAGAAAGAAGTCTGTAACCGAAAAACCGCTCGTTGGAAATAAAATTTTGAACAATAATTTTTTTGAACACGTATCAACTGTTTGAATATATATATAATTTAATTATATACGTTCCACAGTGTGTTACAAGCCCTTTTTTGATATTCTTCAATAAAAAATTTTTGGCTCCCAAAATTCCAAATCGGCGCCTTTCAAACCAAAAAAGCCTGGTTGGGGGTTTCAAAAATTTACTTGTCAAGCACAGATTCTTATGTCCTAAACACAAAAATGGGTATTTTGTTGTCAGATAGATCCCTCTAAAATAAGATTCAGGAACATAGTTTGAGATGATTTATTTCAATTTTCACTTTTCACTCAAATCATCCTCTACCTGAATCTTCACATGAATTATGTCACCAGCGTGATCGATCGATTGATGATCAAGGACATTGTTCTTTTATAACGCATCACTTTTTACTAAATAGCCTATAAACTTTTTTTGTCAAATTGTTAGTTTGAAAGTCTCAATATTTCTCGAGCCAGTAATTTACCAAAAATTGAGAAAAAATAAAGTATTTTTAGCTCCATGTCATATAATGATAACAACACATCAAAATAGATGATCTTCATGTCTTCTTATGCATAACAAAGCCAAATTATGAAAAATGTCGGCCACAGTCAGTTTTGTGATGACAAAAATTAGTACATTTCAGGAGGAATTTGAAATGTATAAATATGATTAAGAAATTTGCAATGGAAATAAGCCTGTTCAAAAATTTCGAATATGCAAATTCGATGTAAACACGATTTCAGGATCTGATATTGTGGTAAAACAGTGAGAAATATACTATTTGATGAGTTTAGGGAACTCTGTTGCACGCCTCAGTTTTTTTGTAAATAAATTTCAATCTGATGACTGGAAACAGTTGAAAATCGTTGAAGAAGGTGAGACAAAGAATTCCCAAAAGCTATCGAGAATTTCAGGCGCCAAGCCCAATTACCAGGTTCAAAAATCGTCAAAAACATGGGTGCTCGAAAAAGTTTACAATGCATGGCCGATTAAGGTGTATTGGAGCTACAAATCCGGCACTAATAAAATATAAAAGTTATACGCAATGGGCTTCGATTCATAGAAATTAAATTTTCAGTTTTTTCAGCAATGTCTTTTTTGTAACAAATTCTCAACTACTTACTCATGAAGGTACCATCGTCTGTGGTCGCCTTCATCTTCATTAGCATTGTTTTTGTCATCCAGCAGCTTCACAGCATCTTCAAATTTGATGCAATTGCCAACATTTTGCCCGCGAATGACCATATGGTCGCCATGAATGTGACATGCTGGGAAAATGCATAATTATTATCGATATAGTTCAATAATTCAACACGTTCTTCATTTTGGGCATAAATACCCGCTGGTTGCTTTTCTGCATCATAGTAGACCATATTAGTAGTAAGTATGGACCCTCTGGATGATATTTGACGTCATCCCATTAGGGTCGTCGAATTCACCAGAGAAGTCCAAGGAAAATAAAAAGTGATCGCACCCGGATTCGAACCTTGGTCGTTCTGTTGGTAGTCGGGGATGTTGCCACTGATCAACGAACTCGATGAAATGACTGGGTAAAAGGCTGTATATAAAAGTAAAAGCTGTACGTGTGTAGTAAATTTTTTCCTATTGTGGGTGTACAAATGTCCAATTTTTTTTGTAACCTGCGAGACATGTTTTATTTCAATTCATTTACACCAACATACAAAATCATAAGGAAAACATTCAGTGTGTTATCACTAATATGTGGAGTATATCCTCAAGACTTCTCAATTGACAGGACAGCTGGTGAATTTCATATTGCATGAATTGTAGGGTTGATTCAATATCTAGATTGCAAAGAAAATGTCAGGTCAGAAATATGAAGAAAACAATGTACATACTTGTAGGAAGCACTCTGTTGTGGTTGACATTATTGTGGGCTGTATCATATATCGAGCAATACTCTGAAGACATTGAATATAATAGACACAAATAAATGCATCAAGCAATCATTACCTTTAGGGGATCTTTTTTTCATTGTGCACACCTCAACCTCAGCACCAACTGACAATACATTATTAGTAATGCCATACTGGCTGGTAGTTACCTTAAAGGTGGGTATATCTATTAGAGGAGTATCGATTAATCAATTTTCATGTAGGCGAAAAGTAATTGGGGAAATTAAATGTAGAGTACAACAATAAAACTTGAAAAAGATAAAGTTTCCTGCTCAGCACTTGCTGCTATACCATGGAGTTTGAGACTAGCAGGGTTACTTAAAAAGTAATTACCTCAACAAAAACAGCGGGCTCTGGAACTGCTAGGGGACAAGCTGGAGTCATATTGTGCTTTTGAACGATTGGAGATTTTCTGTCCCTATGAAATGATAGTCAATCGGGAAGTATAGAAGCATAACAAAAATAGCATCAGTCATAGCCTTCAAACATTATGATCTACAGTATGCTTCAAAACATGAATGCTATACAGGATTGACAGAAACAAATTATTTACTCAGCAAGACTGCATGCATGAATATTCTTCCTGGTTTTACCATCCAGTGTGATAAAAAAATATATATATATATATATAAATCGGTTGATCTGAATGTTTTATATTTTGCTGGATAATTTTATAACCAGGCTCTAATATTGTCAACTTATTCTCATGGAATTTTCGTTGGGATCTGCTATTCACGTTTTGGTGTCCAAGTTCAATGAGTATCCCAGCATTGGACTCCGTAAATGCATGGTAAAAAATGGCCGTGTCATACCTACCAAAGAAGGTGTTAATCTAATATTACCACAGTATAGAGAATTGAAAAACCAGTCAAGCAAAATTATGGTCTGCTTGGATTCAAATGATACATTGGAGGTTGACTTGGGATATCGGATGGTGGTTAAATGCGGAAAAAATGATACTTCTTCTAGTCACCAAGAAAGTAATGCCCCGGGAAAGGTAACATTTTACAACAATTTTCGAAATAAAGATATCAAGTTGACAGTAGCAGAATTCAAAAAATTGGTTGAGCTTGAACAACAAGTTGAAGAAGCAATTACATTTATTCGGGATCAATGTGAGAAAGAGAAATGTGAGAAAATTGACTTTACCAGCCAGGAGTCCGCACAAATCGAATCTTTATTTGTGTTATGTTATGCAGCTATAGCGCGTAGACACTTTTCTCAGCGATACCCATGTCTGGGATGTCACCACAATCGACCTTTCTATGGTTCGTGGCATTCATGCAGTGAAGTCGAAGATGTAAAGTGAGAAAACTATAATGTGTCTTGTGGAAAATTAGGTTTCATAAAGTAAATTAACTTTTTCAGCATTCTCACTGGACAATTGATGGATTACATAAAGCAACTAAGCCACCTTCCTCATAAGGTGAGCACACCTTTCAAGAAGATGATGTCGGTCAGGTTCCAGAGTAGAGAACGGTTTGTCCATCAATATTGCACCATTTATCAAAATGCATTTATGAACACAATTGTGGGCCGTCAACATATCTACAATGTTGTGATGAAGTGCGTGGAACAAAGAGATGAAATTTCGAATGATGAAATGGGCACCATTCTCCTGTGTCTAGAAGATGAAAGCATATGTGATATGGCCAAAATTTTTCATAGTGTTGATGCTTAGATGGTGTAGGCGTTTTTTTTGGTATGACAATAAAAAAAAATGAAATTAGCACTGCAAGCACTTTATTCTGCAAAAAAAAAAACCAATGTAACACATAATTATGTTAGTATGAGGAAAAAACGTACAACAAGTTAATCTAAACTGTGAAATCCATATACGCCTGACGTGTATGATCAATCATGAGCAAAGAATCAAATTCTGCATATATGATGCATTCTATGCCACCACCAGGTAAATCTTTCCCAAAGTGCATTTCGAGTGTCGTGGTTCCATCGCGGACTAATTCCCATGTCGATGAATCAACTGTTCCATCTGCTCCAAGTTCAAAAACAAAAAACGTGCAACCACCCTTAGCAAATCGATCAAAACTAATCATATTTCCTTTGTCATCCCCTGCAATGTCCAATCCTTCAAACATCTGGATAAAAGCCCTGGTCAATTGATTTTTCTCAAAATCCAACTTATATGGTGATGAAGGCACAACATTTGTGCCACTCACAACTTTGATCTCTGCTATGCCAAAGTCATGGAACATGAAGGGGTTTGAAGTGTATGTTCCCCTGGCAGCATGAGCAGCTACCATACCAATGACAAGGCGCCGGGGTAAGACGCCACTGAATAAGGAATTCAATGGTGTGGACCTTCGATTTTCGGTGACATGCAATGTTGTTATCTGTGTGCGCCTAAGAGGATACTTCACGCTTGTGGTCTGCAACATAGATTCGATAGCCATACTAATGCTATCTGATACTTCCACTTTTTTCATAAACAAGGAAAGTTGCTTTATCTCAAGCTTGTATTTTAAGTTTGGACAGTTATCAGCTTGGATCAAGCAGAATTCATCACTGTTTCTATACAACTCGATGCGTAGTTCACATTGATTAATCAAAAATCTCTCTTGCATAAACAAGTCAATATGCAGAGGAGCCATAATTTCAACCCAAGTACTATTCTTGAAGCGTAGTAGGCGACTGAGATAGCCTTTAGATATTTGGTCTCCTTCAGTTTCTATGTCCGGGTAATAGAGACTGGCTTGCAGTTGGGTCTTCTTTGCGTCTCTACCAAAATTTAGCTCAGTCTCCAACATAGCACGATAGGCATATTTGTCACCACTGAAAAGAAAAAAAGGTGATTGTAAATTTTGAGGAGAAAAACAATAATGAGTACTACCTATCAGAGATGAGCTTCCCATTCAGGAATGTTTTGACTTGACGAAAAAAAGTTTTCCCCAGCATGTTAATCGGGAATATCAAATCACCTCCAATGTTGTTTGCATCTCCATCGTTCGTGACTTTACACTCAGTTCCATCAGGCTTGACTATGCGAGCAATGAAATATACATAATTTTTTGATAAGTCCAGCATATACATATCGGGAGAAATTTTGAACTCATAAGGTCCCTCATTGGTGCATGGGTTCTGAAAAAAAAATGTATGCATTGAGAAAAAGTATCATGGGGATGTTCCTAACAATTTACTTGTAATTGCACTTCACTCCAAAATGATCTTCTTATGGCCACTTGTGTTGGTGGTACAGTAAATAGATCCAATTCAGTTTTTGTACTAGGTATAGAGTTTTCGTCCAATAATTTGCTCATATTATTAGTGGCTGAAAATGTCCGTAGGAGAAACGGTTTTACGCTTCTTCTTTGTACAGAATGATGATGGGGCTGATTTGCACCTCTTTTTATATCTTCGCTTCTGAGTTTTCCTACCACGGCCACTCTGAGTTGCACTATATGCCAAATCATCCGCCATTTTATGAAGAACACCACTTGCAGCCATTTTACCATGCTCTCTGGCGCTTTCAGGCAATGGTCTACCCTGAGCTATGTCTGAAGCTATTTTGCTCCCTGCAATGAGGGCATGCTTCCCTGCTGATTTTAGAATAGGCATAGCAGTCCTAAAAAGACTACGAAAGAAGCTCCCGAGCCCTCCCCCTCTGTGATAGGCTGTAATTGCCCTGAATGCCGGTAAATCTCCTCCTATCTGATATTGCTTTTGTGTTGATATCGATGCTTTATAAAAATTAACCCAATAATCACTATCTTCAGGAATATATACTATATGCATCTTGTTCAATATGATCAGCTAATACACGTATGGTAAAGAACGTCGTCTAAAATGCAACCTAACAATAACCTTATCAGAATCCAACAATAAATAGTCACCAAAGTCGTTCCTTATATTTATTTCAATGATATTTATATCTTTTAAAAGAAGGGGTACATAGTGCAAGCTGTCATAGGTCCGATCAACAAGCTTGAGGTTTTCTTCAGATCCACCAGCTGTGACAATGCGTAAAAGAGGGGCCATAGTATTTCCTACAATTTGGTTTTCAACAATGTTACAGTAAATATACATAATTTCACAAGGACAAGTCAGATGTATATGTGGTGACCGGCTGGCGCTACGCTCGACAATGTTTACATTTTTGATATTATACAAGTCTCTAGTAATGTCCCCAGCATACAGCAGTTTTTCATCAAACCCTAAAATTTGAGCAAGTTTATTGCTGAGAATGACATGCAATATTTTATTTTCATCAACTGTGAAGGATACTAGTTTTATGCTCTCATCATAATTGAAGCTCATGGGCAAGGCTTCTTCTTCTTCAGATACTTTGTTGATTGCTTTAATGAGAGTCTCGATATCTATATAGCTACCAGGAGGTATCTTCAATTTTATGGTTTCTCCTTTCACTCTATCTACCTCAATAATGTTTTCATCATTTTCGCTGGTCAAGACGATATAACGGCTGTTGGGATAAATTATCTCAGCTAGACCAACCTCCCATTCACCTTCAAGTTTGATTCTATTAGCCAATTTGACACTGTACTTTGATGCTGTTGAACCATGTTCAGTGTTGCTCGGTAAGGTAATGTAAAACTGATCAGACATTTAGACTAGAATGTCAACCTCGCTCTGTGACTTTTCAAGGGTATAATGTCAAGAAGAAACTGTGACAATATATATATATACATATTTATTCATAAAAAAACAACAGTTGGACACATATTAAAATTTTTTACCATAACAAATCTTATGTTTGTATTTAAATTTCATGTACAAAAAGTTGCATACATACTTGTCATTATACACATAGTTTCGATTATCAAATAATTGCAGCAAAATGTGGAAAGAAACCCCACGAACCCTTTGAAAAAGAAAATATAAACAATAAACACCACAAACATAACTATCACTACTTTGTAAACGTTTACAATTGTAGTACCACAATTTACTGTTTTCATTCATAAATTTGATGAAACTAAGCCTATATGGATACATACCATACGAGTCAAAATAATCACAAATTCCACTCCTATCAATGTAAATTGCTATCCAATGTTGTCCAACTTTGGTTGATGGATCTGTATTCACAATTATAGCAATCGGTCTTCTAGATATTTCAAGGTTTTAAATACCTTGTACAATATGGTGGAGCTTGAGCATCATAATTTCGAAGGCAGCGGACATTTTATCTAGCGTCTATTCAATGGGAAATCAAAATTGTATAATGAATGTTCCAATATCGGAGCATACAAATGCTGAATGATGCTATTTTTGAAACTAGGATGAAGTGAAGTTTGTTTGCTTAGTTATAGAGCTACATGGCGATGATGATGAACTGAACAAGGACCAGAAAAATCCATACAGAAAAAGCAGGAAGCACAAAAATGATGCAATTTTTCGATAATGTCCTGTAGTAAAGTATTGGGCAAATGAGCACATTCTCCTCTGGAGTTTTGAAGGGTATGAAACATTTGGAGTTACGCTAGAGCAATCCATGAATTTGCTACCCTATGACAACCTCTTTGTATGTTATGAGCTAAATAAGACTGATGAATAATATTTAATTTCACCCTTTTATCTGGGCATATAAACCATCATTCCATTATCATCTGGAAATATTTTAGTCCGAAGCCGCAAAGCATCAGGTGTACCCTGAGTCAAATCAATCAGGAGATAACCATAGGCTTCAGTGGTTGCATCTTCAAATGCCTCAGCAAAATGTTTTGATTTAGGAAACATTTGTCTGCCTAGTGTCTGTACTTGCATTCTATCTGCAGGATTCTTCATTAAAATGAGATATTGGGCATTAATTCTACTAGTGCGCATGCCTTCAAAGAAAGCATTTTGAACAATGTGAACTATGGATAAATTCCAATGATGTGACCCTCGAGTAAATAAGTCGTTCAATCGTCTATCATTCTTCATCTCCTGCATCATATCATCAAGAATTAATAACTGAGGTGAGTGTTGGAACTCTTTAAAATCATCTAGAGGTGGTATACCTTC
This sequence comes from Romanomermis culicivorax, assembly GCA_963922205.1. NCBI lineage: Eukaryota > Metazoa > Nematoda > Enoplea > Mermithida > Mermithidae > Romanomermis > Romanomermis culicivorax. The sequence continues at coordinate 84,746 of CAWUHX010000502.1, forward strand.
CGTGAAAGATATGTTTGAAACATCCTTTTGTAATTCATTGTATGCATTCTGCCATTCAGTGTAGGACCACACTATGCGATTAGGTGAGGGATAGATCATTTCCTCAGAAAATCTCACCAATTTTTTTACCAATTCAGTTTTTCCTGATTTTGTGGGAGCTGATACAATGCAGTTAAAGGGGTGCTTCCACCTAAAGTCCATGTTACTGGTGTTTATTCTCTATACTACCAAATAATGACAATAGTAACAAATGAAGGAATAAAATACAAATGCACAATATTTATACATTTTCTGCCGTAAACTGCCATCCATATGGTACAGTATCAAAGTTTTTCAATAAAATCCGTTTGTCGTAGACTACACGGAATTTTTTTGATACTGTATGCGTGATGATTTTATGTCCCTCACGTTTCCTTCCAATACGATGTGAAACTACATCTATCTCTTGTCGAGCTCTCCCTTTGACAAATAAATGGACCATATTCTTCAAGCTGTGGAAATTGACCTGCCGGCTGGCCATTTTTGTGAGTGTTATTCCACGTACTTTGGTGACCATTGACTTCTTATTGTCGATAGAGCGGGAAACAACATATGCATAGTTTTTTGGACCACCACTCACAAATTCAGAAATGAAGGCAGTAGGGCCATACTCCTGCAATTCATTGGTCATTTCTCCCAAAGACCAACCAATTGGTACTTTGTATTCATCATGAATCTGAGGGTGGTCCAGGTAGATGACACTATCTGTGTCGAAGTAGAGCACTCTCTCACCCAATTTTTCTAGGTATGAGTATAAGGTCAAGCGTGCCTGGGCAGTTGTGTATGCGGCAATAACTGGATTGGTATAGGGTAATATTTCAGCTAGGTCATCGACTTGGGCGTGAGTGACTGACACCAGATGGTCACTGATGATCGTAATGCTATGTACAACAGTTGAACTATCAAATACCAAGCTGAAATATTCCTTTGGATCCGTAAAATATGTTGTTTTGATCTGATTATTTCGTTGACCAAACTATAAAAAAGCAAGCCTATTGATCCTACTAAAACATTTCACCACTCCTTCGATACTAAAAAAAACAAACAAAAAACATACTTTTCCCCAGAATGAATTCAACATAAGTTTAGCCAATGCTCGCTTCCCTGAATTTTTTGCAATTTTTGATCGATCCAGCTCTATACCTTCACGTAATTCTACTTCACGCAGATATTGGTCCCAGCTCTCCTGGTCAGTGCATTGAGAAGGCCATCCCTCAGCTTCCTGTAGATTTCAAAGAATGAAATTAAAAACCCATGTGCCTTGAAAGAATACAAGGTATTTACCATTTTCAATTTCATGAATGAATTAACATATTGGCCAAAAAGTCCATCATTTCCAGCTTGTGGGTCATATCTCGAAACATTTTCATAGTGCCAGACTTCCAAAATATTGGTCACCTGAGAAAATGGATATAAGTGGAAGGAAAACAAATTGAAAATGGATTGGACTTACTTTGTATCCAACATCTACTGCCTTATACAATTCGCATGTCACCCAGGTGCCACACAGAGCCCTTTCGCATTCATCATGATTACATGATTCAGTCCTCTGATCTCTTGTACATTTTTCGCAAAGTGGAAACAGTAATTTACCACCATGTCGGAATGGCAAAACAGGATGGTAGAGGTTTTTTGGAGGCACCACAAAGCATTTAACAAGACCTTCATACGGTTTGTTCTCTTTTGTAATGGGCTCAAATTCATCAGTAATTATTTTTGGATGACCAATAGGATACGTTCCATATTTGTTAGTGTATGGGTACAAGCTACATACATCAACGTACCGTATCTGCTCATTCTGTTTGACTTTATGGTACAATTTTACAGCATTTGTACGGCCACCATAAAATGCTTAAAAATATTTGAAGATTATGCATCATATTGTAATAATTTTTTTTGCCATCTTACCATGTCGTGGATTCAATGGTTCGAAGAATCTAGTACATAAAGCAAACAGTTTCTTCATATTTGCATCTTTCTGTAGCATGTCCGCAAGTTCGCACTCCCAAAGCTCTACAACTTGAAGCCCATGCTCACGAATAAGATAATATTTTCGCTCTACTGTGTGCAAGTAGGCCTCCCGTGCATTCATCCTACCATCAGCAATTATCTTGTTTCGATCAAGAATGCACTTTGGACACCCATGCCAGTAGCACCCATAAAACTCATAGACCACGTCGCCGCATTTACCATCAACTCTATAGGGCCCAATGCGTACTTCTCTACCATTATTTGCATGTTGAATATTGATATTATTCTTTTTACTTAGCCATGTCAACCACACAATAGCTTTAGCAGACTGTACATCTCTGCCGCGATATCCATTTTGGGGTATGAGACCTATAGTTTTTGGTTTCAAAAATAACTTTCTAAATACACGATTACATGCACCAGCTATTGTTAGTGATTTTGCAAATGGATCCACAGTGGTCTCCATCATAAAGAGATCTCTGAATTTCATACTGGCTTTCAGCAAAACATCAACATCGCTATCGCAATACTTTATTAATTCTTCTTGGAAGTTGAATACCTTCATAAAATACAACATGTTGTTTTAATACTTTAATAAAATGTAAAAATGCTCTTACCTTCCCAATTTGGTTCTTGTACCACTGTGTAAAGTTGCCATAGGCAATGGGTTTCATACCAGATGGAGCATAGTAGAATGCCTCAGGCCATGAACCAACATAGTTCCAATTTTCCAACTTATTAAATAAATGGGGAAAAAATCCTTTGGCTGATTCCTCTATTCCGAAAGCTTTGGGTAGTGCAGACAATGCCATTGGCAAAAAATTGAAGGAATCAATTATCTTTATACTGCCAACTGACAAGGAAATTATCTGCAATCCTATAAAATATACTACTCTCAAACACTGTAATTATACTTTCTAATGTGGCTCACCTTTAGTCACAACTTTGGGAGCAATGCCTTCACCATACAGGTATTGCAAGATGAAGTGTGCATCAAATCCTTTTGCATTATGAGCAATAGCAATTGTGTTTTTCATTTTGGGGTTAAACAAAAACCGGCAAAAGTTTTTAATGCAGTCTTCACCCTTGAAGATTTGCTTTGATGGTCCACATCTTCCACACTGAGCTTCAAAGTCTCGGTCTCTGCAGTCATCACAAATGGTATGAGCAATACACAAATTTGGCACGTGCAATAGCTCCTGCCCCAACTTGGTTTCCCGGACAACCCTCTCTTGTGTTGTCTCAAAGTCAAAAAAGACAAACCGTGGTATAGTTTCAACATCATTTCCCCTGTTGTTACTGGTTCGTGCAATCTCGACAGCACTACTCTCATATTCATCATCTTCAGCATCATCAGCATGATCACTGTTGTTACCACCATCATCGTCTTCATTTTCTTGATCAACATTTTTCATATAGCATAAGTGGCCTGAAATATAAAGTGAATTGCAGGAATGATCATCGCATTCTATTCTTGCAAATTACCTTCTTGGAGCACCTCCTCATTACATGTACGACACTTGAAGTAGCCACATTTATGCTTATGTATGTGTGCCTGGCTGACTTGTTTTCGGCATTTTTCACATTTTTTAATCCTGTCGCAAATTGACACTCCAATACCAGTACCAGACTGGTCAACAGTCTGTACTGTAGAGCTCGTACTAGGACCCTGATATCCTTGCCTATACTTGCGCAGATGATTCTGATAGCAACATTCATTTCTAAAGAAACGATTACACCCATTACAATGGGAAATTCTTCCTTCCTTGCATGGGGGTCGATGATAACACGATGAACACTTGTTGATGCATCGATGAGTTGTCCTATCATTATACGCTACATTGCAATCTGCGCACCAATAACCACGCATGAAAAATGCAGCCATCGATGTGATAACGGTAAAATGATCATCATGGTGGTATAGGTGGATGACTTTTTCAGCATCAGTGTTTTTACCTTAAAAGAGGAAAAAATCTTTCTTTTTTAATTTAGCAAAATTTAAGATTATAAATACCTTCAAATATCATGGCACAATAAGCATCCTTGCTAAAAACTTTGATCCTATACTCGGGTATTATGTCTTGTATCATATTCAACTCTTGAATACCACAAGGTCCTTTGTGGTTCTGTAGTCCGGCTCGAACCATCAGCTCATGAGCTTTTCTAGTTTGAAGAGAACGAGGATGAGGATTTTTTGTGCGAATGGTGTTCCACTGATATTCTGGATTGTGCTTATTTAGCATTGCAATTGCAACAACAACAGCCCTTGCGAGGCACAGGTTATCATCCTTGTTATTTATGGTGATGAAACAACCACCGTGCCCTCTATTTAGTGAATCATGATGAACAAAGTATTTTTGTTTATTGTGATTGCCTGAGCCTGATGGCGCTGTGACAGTAACAATACGAATCACTGCCTCAGGGTCTTCGAGATTGATTTCTTTGTTTGACTGCAAAACACGCTCAAATTGCTCAACAATAACTTGACCAGTCATATTTTTTCGTGGACGAAAATGCACATAAATTGGCTCATTTAGGTTAGGATGAAAATAGGTTGCACCAACAAGAGCATCTGGCGAAGTTGCCCCAAGTATTTGCTGCAGGGCGTGATCAAAGATTTCATCTATATGTTCATATAAATTTTGGCAATTTTCGAGATTGCGCAAGTAGAATTGTCTCGCCTCGCCTTGTGTTCCGAACCTCCTTACTCTCTGCACTACCGGTTCGCCTATATGATAAAATTCCGATGCATCAAATGATCCACCCGATTGCTGGTCGAGACCGCGACCTATCTGATCGTCTTCATACCACTCATCAACAACCTCAATATCATCATCATCATACCCGCTACCCTGATCTTGGTTATTTTGTTGCTGTTGTTGTTGTTGTTGTTGTTCTTCTTCTTCTTCTGAAGATATGTCTTCAAAAATTAAATCTTGATCCTTGCATCTTTCTTCTCTTTCTTCTTCTTCATCACTCAACTCTCCCTCCTCCATCCCAGATAAGGATACATCCTCCAGAATGCAGCTGCAACAATTTTCGTTGGGTGAAATGATGCTTCCTATAACATTTACTCTTGAAATCTAGTAGGAGTGTGGGAGAACATTCTTACCACCAGTAGATAATACCGGCACTTCAGTTCCATTTTCTGTGTGGGTCCAATCTATGGCATTCTCATCAACATCAATACTGATACAGTAGGAATCATTGGAATTCTGATGGTCCATAACTATGGGTTTCAGTGCTGTAGCAAGAAACACAGGAAATAATAATCAAAGTATTTCACTAGTAATGTTCCTTTTATGGAGCTGTGAAGCATTGTTTCTGTTGATTCTGTTGATAAATTTAGCAACAAAAAATATCATCATGCTACAATCTCTGTGATGAGTAGGCAAACACTTCTCTGTAACTGTCACCTTCTTTCGTAGGTATGACACGGCCATTTTTTACCATGCAATTAAGGAGTCCAATGCTGGGATACTCGTTGAACTTGGACACCAAAATGTGAATAGCAGATCCCAATGAAAATTCCTTGAGAATAAGTTGACAATATTAGAGCCAGGTTATAAAATTATCCAGCAAATATAAAACATTCAGATCAACCGATTTATATATATATATATTTTTTTTTTATCACACTGGATGGTAAAACCAGGAAGAATATTCATGCATGCAGTCTTGCTGAGTAAATAATTTGTTTCTGTCAATCCTGTATAGCATTCATGTTTTGAAGCATACTGTAGATCATAATGTTTGAAGGCTATGACTGATGCTATTTTTGTTATGCTTCTATACTTCCCGATTGACTATCATTTCATAGGGACAGAAAATCTCCAATCGTTTAAAAGCACAATATGACTCCAGCTTGTCCCTTAGCAGTTCCAGAGCCCGCTGTTTTTGTTGAGGTAATTACTTTTTAAGTAACCCTGCTAGTCTCAAACTCCATGGTATAGCAGCAAGTGCTGAGCAGGAAACTTTATCTTTTTCAAGTTTTATTGTTGTACTCTACATTTAATTTCCCCAATTACTTTTCGCCTACATGAAAATTGATTAATCGATACTCCTCTAATAGATATACCCACCTTTAAGGTAACTACCAGCCAGTATGGCATTACTAATAATGTATTGTCAGTTGGTGCTGAGGTTGAGGTGTGCACAATGAAAAAAAGATCCCCTAAAGGTAATGATTGCTTGATGCATTTATTTGTGTCTATTATATTCAATGTCTTCAGAGTATTGCTCGATATATGATACAGCCCACAATAATGTCAACCACAACAGAGTGCTTCCTACAAGTATGTACATTGTTTTCTTCATATTTCTGACCTGACATTTTCTTTGCAATCTAGATATTGAATCAACCCTACAATTCATGCAATATGAAATTCACCAGCTGTCCTGTCAATTGAGAAGTCTTGAGGATATACTCCACATATTAGTGATAACACACTGAATGTTTTCCTTATGATTTTGTATGTTGGTGTAAATGAATTGAAATAAAACATGTCTCGCAGGTTACAAAAAAAATTGGACATTTGTACACCCACAATAGGAAAAAATTTACTACACACGTACAGCTTTTACTTTTATATACAGCCTTTTACCCAGTCATTTCATCGAGTTCGTTGATCAGTGGCAACATCCCCGACTACCAACAGAACGACCAAGGTTCGAATCCGGGTGCGATCACTTTTTATTTTCCTTGGACTTCTCTGGTGAATTCGACGACCCTAATGGGATGACGTCAAATATCATCCAGAGGGTCCATACTTACTACTCATATTGATCGCCATGGGAAAGTTTAATGGTATGCGGCCTTAAAGAAGCAGTTCATGAATGCAAATAAGCTCAGACATTTGAAACGATGTGAATAAACTCACAGGAAGCACACGGATGACATTGGTCCGTGGTTGCCTTGAGGCAAGCTGAAAAAGGAGTAAAAAGAATAAGTGCTGAATGTGAGACTTCCTATAAGTTTATTTGATGAAGTGAACGTTAACCTGCATCCATACCCGTGAGAGGTCCAGCTAGTTGGGGGAGTCAACCCAAAATTTTGGGAAAAACGCTGAAAAAGGTCAGAAATAGACTTTTTGCTCAATTTTTTGGAGCGTGATGAAAAATATGACAAAATAGCTTATTTAGAAGTCATCTTGTAAATGCTGAAGAACATGAGGTGGTGGAGAGACATTTCGATTTGGGCAGCAGAGCACATATCTGTAGGAAAAACAAATTTAATCGAATGATAAGGTTTGATAACAGTAAATTATGCATTTCTAAGTTCATTAATACAGACCCCATATCTCTCCGATCAATAATCGCAAGGTTACACGGTCTTTAAATTTTCAGATTTTTAGGTTTTGCATTTGGGAGTTCGGATATAGCTAGATGATCCGGGCCAGATCCTACTCAGGAGGCTTGAGCTGTAATGCAACTGAGCTGCACCCTGAGTTGGTAATTACACCCGTCGTATAATTATTACAATTCTTTTTCTTGAAATCCATTCTATTGCATTTTCACGATTTTCTGTTTAACTATATGCCACGTAGAACTGAATATTTATGAGAATATTCAACAAACATCTAGAGATTTTTTTCAGCAAAAATTGCTCAATAAAAGCTTCAACTGTTCAGTAAAAGTTATCATTATAGAATTATGCATTCGAGGCTGTCTATGAGCCCATAAACTGATGTCGAAAAAAATTGGAAAAGACGCTCAACAAGCAGGCAAGAAATAAACAGCTGAAAAATCTACCTAAAATATCAAGCCTCGATTGATACATCAAAAAACATTTAGAAAACATGTAACATCATAATGAGATGAAGTGCATTTACGAAATGCGGCAACAGTATGTGAAATGGAACGGAAAATGAAAAATAAGGGTGCAATTTTAAACTGCAGACCGATATGACTGAAAATGACTGAAAATTTGTGAGTCTATAGTCTGTTTTTCTTGAAATGCTTCCAAATAATGAAAGTGGAAAGCAAGTAGTGTTTCAAATTTTCGCGATTTTCTGATAAACAATATATCATATAGGACTGGAAATTTGTGAGCATACTTGCCTAACCTTTAACAATTTTTAACACTAAAAGTTTTACGATAAGAGCTGTATGTAAACGATTTTGACGACAGTATTGATTTGTGTCAGTTTTCTATTTGGAAGCATTTTATAAAAAACACACTATACGCAACCAACCTTAAGCAAAACTCTGCATTAGAAGCTTTTGACTAAACAATTTTGACAACAGTACTAATCTTTGTCACTTTTCAATCCAAAAACATGAAAAAGACACACTATAGCTAAACGACTATCGAATAAATCAATTTTCGGTTAGCACATCTTTGAATCTGTTATGATCAATAATGATTAAGTTAAATACAAGACTGCGTGATTAACTTCGGAAAATAGGCGAACGAAAGACAAGATATTTGTCTTACGTTCGGGTTTCATCAATTCGAATATTCTTGTATGTCGGGCTGGAAAGTGACTGAGCGCCATGTCACAAAATAGCATCGGGCCGTATTTTACATCATCGAATTCCACAAAGTGAACTTCCTTATGAGATCTGTACAACCATTCACCTGAATATAAATTCAACTGTTACTATTTTTGGACTAAAAAATCCTACATTAAAAGCTTTGTGTAGGAGACAATGAGAGCGACACTCATTTTTTGTCATTTTTTAATCTACAAGCATTTTATAAAAAAGTAGACTACATAGCCTTCATTGGATCGACAAAACTTTATATTTTCATCTATCATTACAGTAACCTTAATTCTACCTCCAACTATCCTATCCCATAGATTTATAAACTAGAAGCTTTTTTGGACATCTCCACAAACATTTGCTTAACAACCTTTCACCTCAACTAGCTTTAAAACCAAATCAAGTGCATATTTGACATTAGCGATTAAACCATGTCATAATAATTACGGATTGAACATCAAGTACTTTCTCGGGTAATTTTTGCGATTTGACCTTCACAGCCTCATATAGCAACACATCTGTGGTAGATAGCTGCATGGGAGGCCCGTGGAAAATCTTCAAGAGTCGAGCCTATAAAAGCCCATTGGGACACCCTAATGTCAGAATTCTTATTTTCGAAGTACTTTGTCGTATGATTGGCATGAACTCATTCTGTCAGATCACAGATTCCTTTGAACGAAAATGTTGAAATTAGCAAACTATATGCCTATTCAAGCAATCGATATTGTTTCGATATAAATATTTGGGCAGTTTTTCAACCTCTGACATGCTAATTAGTTGTTCCAGCCACTGTCAATAAGCTGTATCGTATGATTCTTTTCAAACGACTGTCAGATCATTTGATTTTCTGGTCTAGTCTCGCTGCATCTAACGTTTCAAAATAAACGAATTATAATGATGCGGGTAGAAACTTCAAAAAATATCTGAAATAAACACAAGACAGTAACGCTGACATTACTTCAATCTCTGAGAAGCTAATTAGTTATTTAATTTACTGACAATAAGTTGCATAGTATGATTTCAAAATAAAAGGATTATATAGTAGATCTAGTAAAAACAAAAGTTTTCTGCAGTTTTAGTAATGCTTATATAATTGTTAAAAATTATTTAAATTGTTGAAAATTATTTAAATTGTTGAAAATTATTTAAATTGTTGAAAATTATTTAAATTGTTGAAAATTATTTAAATTGTTGAAAATTATTTAACAATTACGTTTTTCCCCATGTTTATAAACTTGACGGGGACTGAAATTCTCAAATTAAGCCGAATCAATTAAAGAACTCATATGCTCTACGTCAGAAGTCTGGTGAAGTAGCTGTTAAAAAATTTGCACATCCTGCACCTATAAGTAATTCATAAATCCGTATACAACGACGCATTGTTTGGGAAGTGTTCTTCCTTATAACTTTATCATGTTATCGAGTTCACATGGTGAGAAGGAGTGATCCAATTAGTGTTGAGGTAGGTACGTTTTCTTACAGATTTAACTCTTAATGTAGTTGCATTGAAATTTTAGCAAAGTTCTAGGAGAGCAAATTCAATTTTGAAAAGAACAATCAATTCCTGAAAAAATATGTAGTGATACCAAAAGTCTCATTTCCACAGTAAAGCAATGTTGGTTGACTTACATTTCGATGCATTTCATGTACTGAAATGGGCTCTCAATTACCGAGCTTGGGCTGTGAGGACGACCTTAGTGAACAGGGAAGAGCTGTGCCATATTCTTACATCCTGTGCAGGTCTGTGGTCATATCAGAAAAATAGTTTACCAATGCTGAAGACCGTATTTGAAATATATCTCATAAATAATAGTACATCCATGAATTGCAATTTATGGCATTTACCTGCTTCTTCAAATAGTACACTGAATGCTGTATTTTCTCGCCAATATTCATCTTTATTTCCTTGGAATTTGTTCTTTTGTTCGTGATACTGATTTAGGCGATCTGTAAAAAAATAAACAATCATTAGTTAGCTCCGACTCGTATTGATAAATATTCAAGACCATAAAATCATTTTCGTGGCAAAATCCAGACTTTGTCAGCAATGAAAAGACTGATGAACAACTACTGCAGGGAAGATGCCTGTGCGAAGCTTTTACTACCGCATTTTTATTCAATAATTCCTTAGGGCCGTAAGCCGTAATTGGAAAAAGAGAATTTTGGGCTGTGCAACAGAATTTTTACTGCCAAGTTGCTCAGTGCGGCCAGTAGCTGATTAGCTGATATGGATTCCTGTCTGAAGATGCGTTTTTATGCAAAAACACTGAAATTTTTTGGTGTTTCGCACTAGATTCCCGATCATTTATAATTCTTGATATTATTCCTGGTGAGTAGATAGAAAATGTCGTTCTAGATTGTGTTTGTAGCCAACACATTGTGGATAGTTTTTTGGCTTTTGGTTTTCTTTTAAAATCACCCTGAAGCTGTTTTTTCCGCGTCAGTCGGTCTTCTACATACTTATTTTGTCTATCTAAGCCATCAAAACAATCTGCGATAAAAAAATTACGAAATAAACACAGATTTCGATAAAAAACAAGAAAAAATGCTGGATTACCATCCGAAAAATAGATCACGTTCTAATTTGTATTTTTTGGTACACTAGTTCCAAGATTCAACAAATCAGCTTAAGCAACTTATATACTTGCACTTGGAGTTATGGCCGCCTCAGCACGAGCACCTGATTGTGAATTGGTTAATTTATAGCACACAGCACCAAGCCCACAATTCGGACGCAAGTATAATCTCACTCATGAGTATCATATAAACGCGTTATAACACACAGGAATCAGCTTACCAAGAAGATTAATACGTTTGTATTCCACTGTACTATCAAAAGCATGAACGAAATTAGGTTTTCCTTCTCCAGCAATTTGCTCTATTGTTTCATGTAATTTTGTCATATTCATACATAGTGGAAAATATTTACTACGATCCATGACAATGCAATCTGAAAAAGAATTGGAACAAAGAATGGACGGCTTTTTCATTCTGATATTTATTCTCACGAGTCGGCTTATCATGTTGGTAGTAAACCGAATTATAATATCCATTCCTGCATGCGTCCACTGCATTCTGGTTGCCTGTAAATAAGAACAGAGAATACCTTAGAGTATATTGCAGTGTTTATGTTTTTGATTGAACAAACCAAACCTCTGCATATTGTAATGTAGACTCCTCTGTGATTGGATCGTGCAAATTGATATAATTATGTAACTTCGTTTAGTGACTTATTCATATTTTGGAATGTGCAAAAGGTGGACGGGAAGGTCAGAATTAGAAGACATACTCTATCTGACATAAGTAATACAAAATGAGAAGGACGATCAGATAGGTAAGACTTGCACAAAATTAAGCTCAAAAATTTTATCAATCTAATTTTAAAGGTATTGAGGAAGGTTTCAAACTGAATTCCATTGTGAGTCAAGAACCACTAATAACATTAGTAAATGACACAAGCTTATACTATAAACAATTACTTTACCATGTCAAAGGAAGATGAGTTGGTCAGTCGACTCCCCACTGGAAATTCATATTTGTGCATATATCATTGTGCTCATATTGAAACTTGTAATTGAACATGTACTTGTATTATTATGTGTTTCAGGTGCCTAACCTTATATCACATTCAACATGATTAGGTGATTTTTTGTTGCAAAATCATTTTGTAATCATCTTTATGCCCTTCTAATATATATTTTTCCCTTCTTCTGGGCACTTTTTTCAACTGTTCCATAGTAGAAAGTAAGAATCTGTATAATATTTGCATGGCTGTCCGTCTATGTAAAAACAATCATGTTTTTGCAGAACTTTTAATTCATCATCAATCGTCTGGTGTGTCCAGGGTTCGTCTTTACGGTGATTTTGTTCATATTTATCTGCCTGTTGGGGGCGTTTGTACTTGTCATTCTGCACCCGAAAAAGATTCTTTAATCTGCATCCATTGTGGTGGTGCATAATCAGCATTATTATTTTCTTTTTACAGTAATCTTCGACGTATATCCACAACATTCCACCTGAACTCTTGATGAATATACTGCCAACATGGTGTCTGAAAACCACTATTACTTGAGCATCGTTGGTAATATTTTAAGCAACTATCATTGGTGATTATTATTATTTGACATCAACATTGATTAAAGGCACTACTATACTTCGCTGGCTCGTGTTGGTTGGCTCTGGCACATCGCCAGCTGGTGCTGATACTAGCATAGTAGCTCAGTTGGTACTGGTTATGCAACTGCCATATTTCATCTTACACATTCCGGCCAGTGCTGCTTTGTCAATTTTGACTCGATCAAACTTCTCTGACCTGCAGCCGGTTCCACGAATATTGCGCTCCGAGGGCCAGTTTAGAGCAGAGACAGTCAGTTTTTTGGCTCTGCTGAGACAGTCTCTCGAGAGACGGCTCTGAGTTGGCTCTGGAAATCCGTTATACAAATGTGCTCGCGAGCTTGCTCACGAGAGCCAAAAAGAGAGCACGATTAGAGCAAAAAGAGAGACAGTTTACGTCATTTTTGACACTTTAGCGCTTCCCTGATTAAGTTTTTATTTCTTCGATTGGTTTAAAGCAACTTTTGCGTGCGTTTCTGTGTTTATGCTAATTTTCTATACGCCTGACTATTTATAAAATAAGTAGTTTAATTTTTCGGTGGGAAATATTGATTTTTAGATGCAGAAAATGGTGAAAAAATGTTAACTTTTAGTTGAAAACGGCGAGTTTTTAACAAAAACGGTTAAAAAACCTCTGATTTTCAGTAGACCCTGCTCAGTTTTGAACGGAAAACGGTCAAAAATGTGAAATTTTTCGCTAGAATATAATGATTTTTGAACGAAAAACAGTTGAAAATATCACTTTTGCTAGAAAATCGTGACTTACGAACGAAAAATGGTGACAATTGTCAATCTTTGCTGGGAAATATTTAGATTTGATTAAAAGTGAAATTTCTCGCCGAATCGGGACATTATTGAACCAGAAAAACGGTCAAAATTATCATTTTTTTCGCAGGAACTGGTAATTTCCGAAAACCCATTAAGAAATTTCTGCACAAAATTCTGTTTCGGATCAAAAAACGGTCGGAAACTTTAGTTTTCGGTGAAAAAAATGACCTTTTTTTAACATACCTGTAAGAGGTCCGACCAGTTGGGGGGGGGTAAACCCCAAATTTTGGGGGTGGCGTCCCGAAATTTCAAAATTAGAGGGAGGGGTCGAAAATTTTCCCAAAAAAATCACTTTTTTCTCAATTTTGCCGAGTTTGAGTACTCTGCGTTGATACCACTGCTT
>CAWUHX010000503.1:0-97041 GCA_963922205.1 Romanomermis culicivorax
AGCAGTGGTATCAACGCAGAGTACTTGAAATACCAAACTAAGTCACAATGAGACCAAGCAAGAAAGTTATTTGCATCTGTAATTGCCCTGACGATGTCAATAAACAAGGATGCCATGCGTTTTTTTATTTATTTTAATAATTATTCAGATTATGTCCCATGGCAAAATTAGAGCTTTCCCTGGACAGTCCTGTTCTTTACTGCATGTAGAGTATTGTGAATTTCTATTCGACTTGATAGTCTGCAAAATGCAGCTTCGTTAACCTGCATAGTTTTCTGCAGCAAGCCAATGTTTGCTTTCTAGTTCACTAGCCAAGGCTACGCTGTAACAAAATGTTGTATTTGATCAACTTTGGGACTGTTGTAGGGTACTGACATTTTACTCGAAGTAAAGTCTTTTAAGCAACGTAGAGTAAGCAGTCATGCATGAACAATTATCCCCTTACATTATATTGCTGATGTCATTTGACCCAAGCAGAGACTGAGCATAAGAAGTGTCATTAAAGTATCGAGTTGTTTGAAGGATCAATTTGAGCTAAAAAAGGTGTTTTAGTGTTTCAGTGTCTGTTTATGAGAATTACTTTCCATTCGAAGCATGAGGAGCATTGATATTGCAGTCAAGATCGTTCAACCAAAAAGTAGTTGAATCTATTCGAGATCAAATTCTGAGTTCCAATGGAAAAAAATGACTATACAGATGAGCTAAAAAAATTGACAATTTAGAATGCTTCTATCAATGTGAATTAGATCAAGACTAGTTTATTAGAAAATGTCTCGATGGGGCAGAAAAAAGAAGAATACACTTGCCTGGATATTTGCCAAACTAGAAAAACGATTGAACTAGATTGTTGAGAACTTGGGTTGGAGTTGGAAAAAATTCACTTTCGTTATATTAGATTTTCATTCTTTTCTCAAAAAAAATTTTCCATCTCTGTGAAAAAGTATATTCTGCAGCAACGTGCATTTTGTCCTTCCCCTGGCATTAACTACAGCGAAATTTTTATATATGAAATATATATATGCACATGATTTCAAATGTAAAGAAATGGTAAACCAATAGCTTTCTGACTCCCGAGCGATTCAAAATTCCTGCCTCTCACACTAGCTGAAAAATAGCGAGGCAGGATTATAGTCAATTTCAGAACTATAAAGAAACCCGAGGTTGGTTGCACTAACCCAACATGAGGATCATCTCAACATCGGGATTAAATTGCTGATTCTGAGTTTGAGCTAATCGCAATGTCCAAATTACTCTCTTCCAGTGCACAAACAATACTCACTTCAGGATTAACTACTACTGAGGTGTAAGTTCGAGTTTGAGAATTGCAGACATTTTTATATTTCTTTGCTTTAGAGATAAGAAAATTATGTGAAAATATTAGTGCAACCCGACAGCGCGAGTTGGGGATAATCTCGACATTGAGCTCGTTATGATCCTGATGACATTCAAATTATACCGAACTTGAGATCAAACCGTGTCGCATTTTTGTCCGAGATTATCTTGAGCTCGAGCTCAGACCCCTTTAGTGCAACTGGGCCTTGGTTACAGTCATTGGGCACCGATCTGCAAATGGGGAAACTGGGGTGAAGGATGCAAAAATGCTCCTGATTCAGCCATGCCTATATAAGGGGAGAGCGCCAAATCCCATACCCAGTTCTCCCCGACTCCACTCGCACTTCCAGTGCAACAGTATGACTTTTTTGGAAGCAGAACGGGAGCGACAGAGATGGGTGAAATTGCTTCCCGTGTACAATCCCACAAAAAGCGCTCTTTCTGCTAATTTCAGTTTAAATCCAAGAACTGTGAATGATGCTATTTTCTCGAATAGTTAAATAGAAGAGAATAAATTTGTTCATAGCTTGTAATCAGTAGAACTTACCTACAGAGTGAGTTCTATGCGGTATGTTATTTAAAATGAGTGAATTAAACATATCTTGCGCAATCGATTTAGTTCTAAGAAGACTTTATGCTATAGCTTTTTGTAAAAAATCTGAGTGGAGGTTTTGAAACTGGAAAATTTGTTATGAAAAAATTTTTTGGTCAACTTGCTTTGAATTTTTGTCTCAAAAAACGCCAAATCCATGGTCCAGCCCTGTACTCTCCTCAAAATTTCGGAGTTTTTTTAGGAAGAATGAAAATCCAACATAACGAAAGTGAATTTTTTCCAACTCCAACCCAAGTTCTCAAAAATCTTGTTCAATCCTTTTTCTAGCTTGGAAAATATCCAGGCAAGTGTATTCTTCTTTTTTCTGCCCCATCGAGACATTTTCTAATAAACTAGTTCACCTCTTTTTAGTGGGCCTCAAAGATGCACGAGAACCTTCATAGAAGCGCATTTAAGTTTCAAATTTGGTCATCCTCACATCAAAAAAACAATAAAAAATCTTAAAGTTACGAATCCTCACTTTCGGTGAAGGTAAAAGATGTTTAAACCGCATAAAACTTAAAACACATTGTAAACAGAGTGTAAAGTGACCATTTCCATTGAATTCCCCATAAACAAGAACCCCTCAACCCAAAACCTCAGAAATACTTTTGTTTTAAATACACATAGAACAATTTCTTGTGTGAAGTGATTGTGTCCATTGAATTCCGCATGGTCAGAAACCTCTCCCCTCAAAAATCGCAAAAATACATTTGACATACACTCAATATAATTTTGTGTGTAAAGTGATCGCATTCATTAAATTCCCCGTGGTCGAAAACCCCTTCCATAAAAAAAATCACGAGAATAGGGTTGATTATGCCCGAGACAATTTTTTCTGTAAAGTGACGCATCCATCGATTTCCCTTAGATTCGGACATGCTTCTCGTTGGATACAACTTGGTTACAGATCTGGTCGCTATCTGGAATGTTAATGGTGCAGGAAGAAAAAATCAAGGTGTTGATCTGACAGCAAAGTCAAGGAAGGTCCAGTACCTCAGCTTCTGGAGTATCTTCCGTAAGTTCCACTCAGGGCTCGTACCAGAGGGGAACTGGAGGGGGATATGGCCGAGGCTGGGGTCAGGGACAGGGTCAAGGAAGACCCTTCAAAATGGTTAATCCGCAACCATATAGAGGACAGGCGATGGGCAGACCCCCTCGTGCGGCCCAGCCTCGAGGAGTTTTTGGGGGATTCCTCAGGGGTCGTGGAGCTCGGGGTGATCCCTACCCTCGCCGTGGTAGCTTCCAATACAGCGGTTATGGTGGCGGCCGGCAACAATAATTTTATATAGCCGCATACTTTTTGGACCAAAATTCGTTATTTCGTACAAATTTTATTTCAAAAAATACAAAATACAAAAACACAAATAAAATACAAAATACAAAAAAAAATATATTATCTCGTTTTATTGTTGCTTTAAATTTTAAAATTTTTTTTCTCGTTTACCGGTGCCCAAAAGTTGCCCGGCGAAATTCGTCTTTCCGTCGATCTTATTTTGGGCGTGTACATAGCCCTCGTATTTTTCTCGTTTAATTTCAGGGCCTGAAAAAGATGAAGACGTGAAATTTTATTTTGCATTTATAAAATTATTTCGTAAATTTGAAGTATTTTATAGAAAATGTTTTTTACTGAGTAGATTTGTATTGGACGGAGCGACGTGGCGAGCGGCCGACCATGGAGGAAGCGCACCTGGGGCACCTCATCACCGAAGCTGTAAAAACCAGTACATGGGAGAAGAGGAACGGCGACGCCCCGGATCTAGGCACAGATCGACGTCAAAGTCCAGGCCGAACTACGTTCGTGATCGTTTCCGGTAGCCTGAAAAGGAGTGCCCTGCCGAATGGATTGGTCAAGGTCGCCGTCACCTGAAGGACCTGGTAGGGGCTGGATCACATTTTGGAGGGGGTAGCCCCAAAAATTTGTTTTCCGAGGGGAAAACTGTTATGCAGTCGGGGCCTCAGTATGAGACTCAGGCTGCAGAAAGGTTTTCACCTCCCGTTGGTCGGTTTTGAGGGCTGAGGGATGTTGAGGTGGTCTCACGTGCACGTGTTCAGCTTCCGGCGTCGGTGCGCAGGCGGTTGGAGGCGGCGAAAAGTGGCCGAAAAGAAGTGATAAATTTGCATAGGTTTATGCTGCCACTGTTTCGCGTTTTTGGTGTCTTTTTGTCATTGTTAAAAAAGATACGTTTTATGGAGCGACGCCGCCATCCCCTTTCTTATAATTATTTTGTTTATTATTTGTTTTTGGCGTCGCCACTAGCTACCCAATACAACTTGAACCCGTAAGTGTACTGTTCTGTGAGCATAGGGGAAGGAGTTTATAAGGTCAGGATTGGAGACTTGGGTAGGAACTCCTGAGGTACGTGCCAAGGTGTTCTGCCTGAGGTTTAGTGAAAGTTCTGGTGAGTATCTGGTGAAACGTCTGGGAGAGTTTTGTTGTTGTTGTTGCTGTTAGCCTGTGGTCAGAACTGTTGCATAGTGTTGACCCCACAGAAGCCTAACAAAAACCCCTTTCACAAAAAAGTCACGAAAATACTCTTGTTTACACCAGGAATAATTTTTTGTGTAAGGTGATCGCATTCATCAAATTCTTCGTATTCAAAAACCCATGCGCCCAAAAAAATACGAAAATACACTTGTTTACACACCGGATAATTTTTTAAATAAAGTGATCACATTCATCAAATTCCCGATGGTTGAAAACCCCTTCCATCGAAAAATGACGAAAATACGCTTATTTGCACCCGAAATAATTTTTCAAGTGAAGTGATCGCATTAATCGAATTCCCGATGGTGGAAACCCCTTCCATCAAAAAATCAGGAAAATACGCCTGTTTACACCTGGTATAAGTTTTTGTGTAAAGTGATCACATTCATTAAATCCCCCGCAGTCAAAAACTCCTCCCTCTAAACAATAAAGGAAATACGCTTGTTTACACCCGAGATAATTTTTTTGTGTACAATAATCGCAGAAATCAACTTCCCGTGGTCGAAAACCCCTTCCGCCAAAAAAACAGGAAAACACGGTTGTTTACATCCGAGATAATTTTTTGTGTAAAGTGATCACATTCATTAAATTCCCGCGATCGAAAACCCCTTCCATTGACAAATTACGTAAATACGCTTGTTTACAACCGGGACAATCTTTTTGTGTAAAGTGACGGCGTTCATCAAATTCCCAATGGTCGAAAAACCTTACAGCCCAAAAATCCCAATAAGGCTTGCAAAAAATTATTTTTTTGAAGCCGTATGTATTATATAACCAAATTGGGGAATTTCGCGTTTCCCGGGACACCATATAATTGAATTGGGGCCATATTTTAAAAAAATAAAAAATCGCATTTGAGATCTCACCCCCAAGATGCTTAAGTCGATGTATGGAGCTTGGATATGGCACAGCTATTCTGGGGCATGGGGGACTGGGGACCCTTAAAAGTTCGCTTTCGCATGTTTTTGGGGCCCCACCGAGCACCACTTGCAGACAGAGGCGAAATGACAAAAGGCACCCCATAGTTTGCCCCTATGCCCGATATTATGCAAAAAAACTCGATGGTTCTAGCTCTAACCGTTTTGGCTCTAGGGAGGGGGCATGAAATTTGGGGGCCAAGTATATTATAGGTTGACGCTATCACACCACCTAGATTAGCTGTAGATAAAAAAATAGTCATGATCAAGCGAGCCTGCTTGCTATCCATGTTTAATTTCTTTAGCAACTCACTAACAAACTAGTTTATTAGAAAATGCCCCGATGGGGCAGAAAAAAGGAGAATATACTTGCTTCGACAGTTGCCATGGTAGAAAAAGAAGTGGACTAGATTTTTGAGAACTTGGGTCAAAGTTGGAAAAAATTTGGTCAAAGTGGTCAAAGTCAAAGTTGGGTCAAAGTTGGGTCAAAGTTGGAAAAAACATTCTTTCTCAAAAAAATTTTCCATGTCTGTGAAAAAGTATATTCTGCAGCATCGTGCATTTTGTCCTTCCCCTGGCATCAACTAGAATCAAATTTTTCTATAAGAGAATTATATGCGCATGATTTCAAATGTAAAGAAATGGTAAACCAATAGCATTCTAATTCCCGACCAATTCAAAACTCCTGCCTCTCACACTAGCTGGAAAATAGTGTGGGAGGCATATTATAGTCATTTTAAGAACTATAAAGAAACCTGGGGTGGTTGCACTAACCCAAAATGTGGATAATCTCAACATCGGTATTAAATTGACGATAGTGAGGTTGAGCTAATCGCAATGTTCAAATTATTCTCGTCCAATGCACAAACAACACTCACTTCAGGATTAACTAATACTGAGGTTTAAGTTCGAGTTTGGGAATTGCAAAAATTTTTATATTTATTTGCTTTAGAGATAAGAAAATTATGCGAAAATGTTAGTGCAACCCGACAGCTCGAGCTGGATATAATCCTGGCATTGAGCTCGTTATAATCCTGATGGCATTCAATTTATACCGGACTTGAAATAAAACTGATTCGCCTTTTTGTTCGAAATTACTTTGCGCTGGAGCTTAGACCCCTTTTGTGCAGCTGGGCCTTGGTTACAGTCATTGGGCACTGATCTGCAAATGGGATTCAGCCGTGCCTATATTAGGGTTGTCGCTATATTAGATATTAGGGTGTTCTCCTCGACTCTACTGGCACTCCCATGGCAACAAAACGACTTTTTTGAAAGCAGGACGGGAGTGACAGGGATGGGCAAAATTGCTTCCCATCTGGAAGCCCGTAAAAAGCGCTCTTTCTGCAATTTCAATTTAAATCCAAAAACTGTTAATGATGCTATTTTGTTGCATAGTTAAATAAAAGAGAATAAATTTGTTTATAGCTTGTAATCAGTAGAACTTATGGAGTGAATTTTATACGGTATGTTATATAATATATAAAATGAGTGAATGAAACGTATCGGGCACAATCGGTTTAGTTCTTAGAAGACTTTGTGTTGTAGCTTTTTTTCTAAAAAAGCTGAGTGAGATTTTATGTGCCACTTTTCCACAGTTGATTTCTTTTGTTGACACCAAATTCAGTAAAAAAGTTCAACACAGTTGGAAGCAAACATGTGTGGGAGGGGACATGGGGGCACAAATTTCCACGAGGGTTTTGGAACCGGAAAATTTGTTATGCAAAAAATTTTTTGGTCAATTTTTTTTTAGTTTTTTGTCTAAAAAACGACATAAAACCAAGATCCACCTCTGTACCCTCCTAAAAATTTCAGAGATGCACATATTTGGTTGGAAAGTGTGTTGATGCACTTAGCTGCAGAATATACTTTTTCGCAGACATAGACAATTTTTTTGAGAAAGAATGAAAATCCAATATAAAGGAAGTGAATTTTTTCCAACTTTACCCAAGTTCTCAAAAATCTAGTCCACTTCTTTTTCTACAATGGCAACTGTCGAAGCAAGTATATTCTCCTTTTTTCTGCCCCATCGGAGCATTTTCTAATAAACTAGTTCACCTCTTTTTAGTGGGCCTCAACCATGCACGAAAACCTTCATAGAAGCACATTGAAGTTTTAAATTTGGTCATCTTCACGTCAAAAAAACAATAAAAAACCATGTTCAAGCTACGAATTCTCACTTCCGGCAAAAGTAAAAGATGTGTAAACTGCATAGTACTTAAAAAACATTGTAAACAGACTGAAAAATGACCACACCTATTGAATTCCTCATGGTCTAGAATCCTTAAACCCAAAAAATCGCAGAGATACCTTTGTTTACACTCGATCTGAATTAGTGTATAAAGTGATCACATTCATTAAATTCTCAGTGATCGAAAACCCCACCCAAAGAAATTTTTTTGCGTAAAGTGATCGCATTCATTAAATTCCCAATGATCGAAAACTCCTTCCACAAAAAAATACGAAAATAGGCTTGGTTAAATCCAGAATAATTTTTTTGTGTATAGTGACGCATCCATTGAATTCCCCACAGTCGAAAACCCCTTCCATAGAAAATCACAAAAATATGCTTGTTTACACCCCAGATAGATTTTCGTGTAAAATGACGTATCCATTGAATTTTCCGCAGTCGAAAACCCCTTCCAGCAAAAAATCACGAAAATACGCTTGTTTACACAATGGATAATTTTTTGTGTAAAGTGACCACATCTATTGAATCCCCGCAGTCGAAAACTCCCTCCGCTGAAAAATCACGAAAATACGCTTGTTTACACCCGGGATAATTTTTTGTGTAAAGTGACCGCGTTCATCAAATTCCCAATGGTCGAAAACCCTAGCAGCCCAAAAATCCCAATAAGGCTACAAGTTCAATTGAAACTGCAAAAAAATTACTAGTGCATTATGCAGCAAAAAATTATTTTTTTGAATCCATAAGTATTATGTAACAAAATTGGGGAATTTGGCGTTTTCCCGGACTTTGGTCAACCATATAATTGAATTGAAGCCATATTTCAAAGAAAAAAAAATTCGCATTTGAGATTACACCCCCAAGATGCTTAGGCCGAAGTATGGAGGTTGGATATGGCACACAGATTGCTGGGCATGGTGGAACTGGAGGGCCTTAAAAAGTGCGTTTTTTACCTGTTTCTGGGGCCCCACCGAGCACCACTTGCAGATAGGGGCGAAATGACAAAAGGCACCCCATAGTTTGCCCCTATGCCCGATATTATGCAAAAAACCCGAAGGTTCTAGCTCTTACCGTTTTGGCTCTAGAGGGGGGGACATGAAATTTGAGGGCCAAGTATATTATAGGTTGACGCTGTCGCGCCACCTATGATGCTGTTGCATAATGTTAATAGTTTAGGACAATAAAATGCATATTTTAGAAGTTATAGCTGAAGATCTGTGTAATGTTTTTATATATTTTTAGTTCAAATTTAGAAAGTATACCCTTTGAAGATAGATCGACTGAATGTAATGTTGAATATATTCCTGAAAATCTATAGAAGCACATCATTAAGGATGCTGCGGAAGGATAAAAATGACAAATTGAGGTATTTATGGTACATCTGTGTGCATCTAGACAAAAACTTTTTGCATCTTTTTGGGATTCTGACTTCTACGTGCACCTAATTTAGCATTTTTCAGAATTTACACTGAACAGTGGAATTTCGCCCAAAATCTTCAAATTAAGAAGGATTTTTTGATCATATATTTCTGTAGCCAGATTAACTATAATTAGACATCCTTCAGCCAAACTCAGTTCGGATAAGCTGACAAACTTTAGCTAAAGATTATGCTGCTGATGAAATTATCACTGATGGATCGATTTTGAAGTACAATTTTGTCTTTTGACGGATTTTCAGGAGAAGAGTTAACTTGAAACCTTGGTCGAAACCCTGATGTGGAGACGCTTGCTGCTGAAAAAACAAGAAATTTGTTTGAAAACTTTGTATGCATCTTTGGTATCTGCTGGCATAAAGTGCTCTATTTCGGTGTAAAAATTAATTTTGCCTGACCATGAACAAACTTTGATGCTTGGAAATATGTGTATCTGGATATTACATATTTTGATAAGTTTCTACTTGAATAAGCATGCTATTTTACTTACCTAAAAAACCGGTCTCTAAATAGAGTCAAAATTTAAAAAATCACTGCAGTGTCAGAAAAATTATACAGTCTGAGATAACTTCAGACTATCATATACATAACCTACCAGTTAGTGAATCAGGCGCAAAAACTGCTTACCTACAATTGCAACAGTTGAGGTTAAAATGGCTCATTTGAGCATGCCCAATACCCCCAGCTGTTTAAATGGCTTGACTATCAAATGGCAGTCGATATGTAGGAGTGCATTTCCTCTGAACCCTCCTGATTCTCCACCAGTAGGTAAAATATTTTTGTGCCATCCTGCTCAGCATGAAATCTTACGAAAACAGTCGTCCTAGAAAATTTCCGGTAATTTATTAGATCCGTTGACTGCGCCAGATTTGCCAAATGGGCTGCCGTTCTGCTAGTATTTTGCCGCGGCAAAACGAAGTACATGCCGAGCTCCAACCCTCCCCTGCTTAACGGCAATTTTATAATTTGGGCTTTTTCATTTTCATAGTAAGGCAGATTCTCCAAAGTGTTCTGGAACATTAGCACATCGTTGACTCGACCGTTAGCATTGTTGAATGGCTTTTTGGTGCTGCGTGAGAATTGAATGTCGGCCCAGGGTGCTTTGAGATAAACGGCATTGAACAATAACATTCTTGTAGCAGGATTCAACGAATCTGGCCGTAAAATGTCTGTAATCATATTTTCGGTGACTTTCGAAACAAGTTTGTTGACGACCTCGGTGAGTTTGACCCTATCATTGGCAATTCGGATCTGAATTAGATTAATACTTATAAACACCTGTAGGATTGCTGTTTCGGCGTGTCCCAAACACAGCGAAATCCACAACAGCGAAACTCAAAATAGCGAGACTCAGAACAGCGCTTCTCAAAACAACGAAGTCTCAAAACAGCGATTCTCATTACAGCGAAGTCTCAAAACAGCCATTCTCAAAACAGCGAGGTCTCAAAAGAGCGTTTCTCAAAACAGCGAAATCTCAAAACAGCGAATCTCAAAGTAGCGAATCTCAGTATAGCGAATCCTAAAAAGTTCTATGCTTCCGAGTAGACGCACACATCATTTTTATGATAAATATCCACATTGGGTAAATTAAAATCGTTTTTGCTAGTTATTGAGTCTATTTTTAGTTGCATTTGGCCATCTAACTTTCACATGCTTTTGTGCTGCAGTTGCGGTAGGTATGCATGAACGGTCCATTTCAAAATCACAACAAATATCTGTCAGAAAACCACTTTTGCAGAACGTTTGAAAAAAACAAAAGCAAAAAACTATCATAAGAATTCGCCGTTCAAGCTGTTTTCTATGGAGCCTAATTGCCAAAAACTTAAATTAATGAAATAAATAAACCAAAATAAAATGAGCAAATAATATAAAAAGAATAAAATAATTAAGCAGTGAAAGCAGAAAAAAAAACAAATAATAAAGTATAGAAAAGTAAAACAATGTAATAAAAAGTAGGTAAAAATAGAACAAAAGTACTCAACCTGAAAAAATTAAACAAAAAGAACGAAAAGTAACTCAAAATAAGAAGAATATAAAAAGGAATAAGTGAATAAAGCAAAAACAAAAAACACGCATATAGATATGTTAATAATAAAAAACCAGAATAAAAAGCTGTAATGTCGTAAAACACATGCTATAAAGTCATAATATCTGAAATCTAGTGATTGGTGCCAAAGTGTGTGACAACTAGCATTCATCAGTTCGAATTGGAGGACCAAATAGGCCATGCGCCAAAACGTCTATCCCGCCCGATCTCCATTTTTTCATTCTATAGATAACTTTTGAAAATTCCTTATTTTGAGAATCGGTTTTGATACTTTGCTGTTTTGAGAATCGCTGTATTGAGAATGGCTGTTTTGAGACACCGCTATCCTGAGAATCGCTGTATTGAGTCTCGCTATTTTGAATTTATAGGCCAATAGTAGTACAGCTCTGACAATACCCAGGAAGTCCTTCAACACTGATGACCATGGGGCCCCTTGTTGCTCCAAAGGGGGAGATGTTGTATGGTAACATACAACCAATCCCCCATGTTTCGAACCCTGCCATTTTTGTTGAGCCCTGGTTGGGATGGTCACTTTTACTCCTATTTTGGCCATTAGTGGGACAGCTCCGGCGCCTTCAGGAAGCCCTTCAACACACTTACATTTAGCAATGGGTACTGTAATTGGCCTGCGAAGAAATCTTCGAAATACTTGCGATACTGTTTCGAGACGTTGTATTTGGTGTCGACGAGCATCAATGCAAAAACTTTGAGTAGTGGATCGTATTTCGTGTTAGATCCGGTGGAGTTCACCTTGGACGGCAAGTTTTTCAAAATGGCGCCGAAATCTTCCACTCTTTGTCCATTGGGCAAATTGAAACCGTACCTCATTATTTGCTGGGCCGTTCGGCTATGTTGACCGGCGGCTTTATAGAGCATGAAAAGAGCCAATTGAATCGAGTAGGGCGAAACGACGAAGTTGGATTGTGGTTTTAAGTTTTTATATAGCTTAGCCGTGAAATCGGCATTTTCCATCCGATCTTGACTGGCCACTGAAAGTATATGAAGGAACAAAGTTATAAAGCTGTTAGGGAAAACAATTCTTACGATGCAGATTTAATATTTTTATCTGCTCGCAGATTTCTAAGAATTATGCATTGTTTGAATTTCATTTGAAATAATTTTTTTAGATTTTAAAATTTCATGAAAAGCTTGGCATTAATTTTGAAGATTTAAGGAATTCCTTTGAGTCTTTTTTTATAAAATGTCTACGAAAAAATGACAGAAAGTACCACCCTCGAAACTATTCACACAAAGATTTTACTGTAAGATCCTTCAGTCAAAGAATTCTAAGTATTGTAGTTGAGTGGCTCGTAAATTTTCAGTTCCATGCGACATTATGTCTTAGCGGAAAATATCAAAAATATGAAATAGTATAGAATGAGGTCTAGTACAATTTAATAGCATGCACTTCCGAAAAATTTGTGTAGCTCAAGTTTAAAAAGCCAATGAAAAAAACAGCATTTTAGTCTTGAGTGACTAAAATCCAGATTCTTTTCTGGCACATTTTTCTAAACTTTATTTTTACCTCAACATGGTGGATGTGTGCGTTCTGAAATTGCGTCAGACATGATTCTGGATATTTTTGCAAACTTTCAGAATATTCGAGAACTGCAGGAAAAATGTTGAGATTTCAATCTTTGGTTTACTTTCAGACGAATGTCTGCCATGCTAAAAAGATTCAAAACACCGTTTAGAACGTGTTTTACAACAACTTTCGAGTCACTGCTGGAAAATATTTGCGTTTTAGTCTCTCACAAATAAAATGCATAATTTTTTCAAATTGAGATTTTTTCCGCTGTGCAACATTTTCGGCTGATGAGAATGCTCAGAAATTGCTTCAGACCTGAATTAGAAGAATTCTACAAATTATGAGATTTCTAGCTATGAGTTATAATCCAAGCCAATCTGGATGCTGATTTGCCGCAGGATTGTTTCCTAGTAGGCAGACACACGGGGTCGATAAATTGTGTTGACAAGCTTTGAATGTTTCATGCCAGGATCCACCTAGCCCAGTTAGCATTCTGTCGATAAGGTGCAGTGAATAATGAGGTGAGCTTATTCCATTTATGGATAGATAGTCGAACAAATCCTGCTTTGTCAGGCAGAAGCTAACGTGTGGAATGTGGCTTCTACTAGGCGCCAGAAATCATTCAAAGAACACCTCTCATAGTGGGCACTTAGAGCACTTAGATGACCGTGCAGTGCTGTAAAGCCTGCCTTTCCAGCTATAGGAAGGGTAAATTCTCGAGTGAGCGATTCCCAAATTAGCGATTCTCTCTTGGGCGAATTCTCAAATGAGCGAATTCCCCATTGGGTCATTCCAAACGAGCGATCAAGAATTAATATTACTTACTTCACATTTTCCTTTTTTACCTTTTTTCTTTGTATGTATTTCTTTTTTCTTTCGTTTTCTGCATGTTGCTTATCTTTTCGTTCAGGTACGTTTTTACGTTTTCATCTTTTGTCTGTGCTTTCCTTCATTTTCTTCCTTCTAGTCATCTATTTTTTTTATTTATGCTCATGAAACAATACATTACAAGTAGACATTTTAAATAACCGTAGTCTCCCATATAAATCCCGTACATTCCGGCTTGATTGATTCTTTCATCGTTGTAAGTGTGAAAATATTCATAAAAAACATAAACAAAAAATCCTAGAAGAAGCAAAACATCAAGAAAGAGGAAACGCGAACAAAAATGAAGGCAGAATAAGTGAAAATAGGTAGAGATGCATTTGAACAGAAAAAAATTGTGAAAATAACGACAAGAAAAGAGCAACATAGAGAAAGCAGCAAGAAAGAAAAAACTTTGTGAAAAATAACGAAAAAAATTACGAGAATAGAAAAATAGAAAGATAAAGACGTAAAAGCAAAAACTAAGATGAAAAATAAGAATGGAGAACAAATCGCAAAAGATAAAATTAAGTAGGAAATGGAGCATGCCGAATTGTCTAAGAATTATATAGCTTATTGTGCTTATTAAAATGACAACTCGTAATGTATTGTTCCATGAGCAACAAGAGAAACAAGTAGATGAAAAGAAAAAAGATGAAAGAAAGCAGGGACAAAAGATGAAAACGTAAAAAACATGCATAAACGAAAACATAAAAATACACATAGAAAAGAAAGAAAAAAGGAAATACATACAAAAAATGTGAGGTAAAGAAGGAAAAGAATAAGCCTTATCACGTTCTCGATCGCTCGTTTGGAATCGCCGAATTGGGAATTCGCTCACTTGGGAATCTATCCCATGAGAATGCCCCATGGGAGGATGGGTACAGGTTGATGTGCAGAAATATAAAAAGACATACCTTGCTTTTGAGATACACTTGCTCAAAGTCCAAAGTATTGATGGTACTGTATTTTAATTATAATTTCGTGCACAAAATTTCCATTTGACTTTCTTCTTTATAATGTGCATTTTTTGAGGATTCATGGAAAGCTTTGTGCACAATTTGCAAGTTTCAACGCACATTTTCTTCTTAGAATGAAAAAAATGTATCGTTTATTCTATTTTTACTTATTTTAAAACTCTATAGTGAAGGGTTTGTTGAAATATTTCTCGAGACCAGTTATATCTAGCATTTTTTAATTTGCATGCATGTATCACGTGAGTCACAAGATAGAGTTAAAACACGATGTCTAGATTTGTTGTAGTGTGTTTTCCGCCGATTTTTCATTATTTGTCAAAACGCGTCACAGGCCCGCAGGTGGCAAGTGGAGAGAGCAACGCGGACCACCAGTGGCCATCTTACTGTAGCGCACGTCGGTACGCGTGCGCTGGTCTCTCTCTTCACTTATCAATAACGTATCTTTTACGTGTGTTTTATTTTTCTCGTCACTAGTTGTGTGCCCCGCCGGCCACCACTAGTTTGTATTAGCCGCCTCCCACCACGCCTATTTCGCTTTTCTCGCCCGTGCGTGGGAGTAGATTTATTGTTGTTACTTTATTTTTCGTTTCGCCCGTCGCCTTGTCACGTAAGTTTCGTACATTTCTTTTATATCGTAATAAATAGGTAGGAAAAGTTTTTCCTTTCTAGTTAGTGAGAGAACAGGGAGACAATTAAAGAAACTAGGTTTTCTTTGATTGTTGGGGATAATTATCATTGTTGGGGTTTAAGTATTAGTAATTGAGTAATCGGGTAAACGTGGGTGTGGGACGCACGTACATTAAGGCCGCAACCTTGGAATCCCAATCCTGCTCACGCCGTATCATCACCTCCCCGATAAAACAAGATATAACACTGGTGACCGTTTGGATTGTACGTTGCCGCTCCCCGCTGTTGCGTTGCATCCGAAGAAATTAAAGAATTCAAAATTCGACCCCGCCGTAGCTGCGCCAAAGGGTACAAACGAGGTTATTATACCTTGAGAAAAAAGATGCCAACGGTAAGCCACACACCGCCGGACTTCACTCGATTTCCGTCGCGTTCCAGTTCTCCCAACGCCGCCACAGCCGCACGCCGCGCTTTAAGTTTTGATCAGATGATGTTGCCGCGACCGTCAAATATTACGCAATCGACAGCGGTCCCCGCGGTAAGTCTCCCGCCCCATAACCCGCCCTTGTCTAATTTCAGCACTCCCGCGCTGGACGGGACGGCACAGCCGCAAGCACCGCTCATTCCCGCAACCGCGGCGACCAATATTTCCCAAACTCCGCGGTTTGGAAACCAAAATATTCATGCCGCCGCCGAAAATCGTCTCAACGCGCCGCCCGCATCGCAAATGCCGCCGCCGCCCGCGCCGGCCCGAAGTAATGATGACCAAATTGTCGCCAGAACCGACTCTTCCGAATCCTTTGTCAATATTGAACCGCCGCAAGCCCCAGCCGCCACCCGGGCTTCAGTAAACGATCACCGCAGCAGTCTCGCTATCGCAAACGCCAACGAAGTCCAAAATTTTCGAATTGAAGCACGCGACGCGCTGGAACAACTAAACACCGCCGCCGCACGTATAACCAACAATGTCCCCACGGTACAAACCATTGATCAAATTATCGGCGCCGTCTCCGATCAATTCCAAGCCCAACAATTACGCGTTCAACGCGAAATTCAAGAACAAACAAAAGCCACTAACGCGCGTTTCGCCGCGCTCGCCGAGCAAATGCAACAGTTGATTTCCACAACCGCCGCCGCGACGCACGCGCGTAATCCGCCTACACCAAGACCGCCGCCGGTGTCCTCACGGTTTCACGGCGAGGAAACAAGAGATGTTTATATCCCTAACGAAACTCTCCGTGAAACTGAACCGGCTCCAGTCTTTGGCAGGCTACCAAACCAAGTCAAACCCAAAGCACCGTCGACGGATACCTTATATAATAACGAATTCGCCCGCAATACGCGCGCCGATGAAGATTTACACCGTTCCGCGCTTCAAAGACGCCCACCGCCCGCGGCGAACCAATTTGGTTTTTCAGATTATCCACCCGAGGATTATTATGAACACCCGCATCCTAGGTACGACATGCCGCGCACGTCTCATCGTGAAGAAGATAGCCGCATCAAAACAATCGTCGACAATATGCATCCGTTGATAATTGACGGCGCCGCAACAAATAAACGCCTGTTACGCTTCTTCATACGACTGGAAAATGAGTTCGGCTACGACGCCTCCAATCACGTAAAGATGAGTGCCCTCCGCCGACTCACCCGCGATACGCCGAGCGACATGATCCAAGATATGACGCGGTACGAAGACGCCAAACATTTGCTTATGTTCCAGTTGGCGCCCGATTGCAATCCAATGACTCTTAAACGCGAACTCGCGTCAATCACGCCAGAAGCTGGAGAGGAACCCGCCGCATTCTTGAGTAAGGTGATGACTTATGTACAACTATTATATCAGCATGAAGATCAAACTTTCCGGCATAAACAAGTAATTGATACCTTTTTGACAAAAATGCCTGTTTTCTATCAACTCACAATTGGCGAACAAGCAAAGGGTTTCACAAATGTTCAACAATTGGCCGACGCCGTAGCCAAAGCCCGTAGTGTCCTCAACGCAACTAAAGCCGAAATCGGAACCGCGGAACGACCAATTCTGGTAAATCAAGCCGATCAAGATGCACCACCTCCGAAGTCGCCGCAGCCATTTGACCGCCGTTTTGAACGCCGCCGCAGCATGGACCGTCCCCAAAATCGCTACCGCGAGCGCTCTCCCTCGATGGACCGCAGGACGCAAAACCCGGCGATGCAGCCCACTAAATTCGTCTCTTTCCAACCACAAGCAATTGAACCGCCGCCGCCGCAGCCGCCGCGCACAGAGATGCTTCTGGAACAATTGATTCAACGATACGACCGCGACTATGAAGAAAGAAAATCTCGACAACGCCCTGAAGAAACGGCCCCCATCAATCGGCAACAAAGTCCGCGCCATCAATCTCAAAACAGAGAGCCGTACGCAAACCGCTTCGACAGATCTGCCAGCAGAGACCGCGCACGCACGACGCAACCTACAGGTCTGTGGTGCGACGCTCACAAATCCCGCACACACAACACAGAAGATTGCGTCTGGCTCAAACGGCAAAACGCTCAACAATCAACCCGACTTGAACCAAATCGCTCAAATTACGCCGCCCAACCACGGCAAGTTGACTTCCGAAATAATTCAAACGACGTCCGTGGACAACGCGATTGGCGACCCCGCCGCGGAGGACCGCCCCAACGTGGAGCGAACTACGCCCGCGGCGCGCGAAACCATTTCTATGAAGGTAACCCTATACAACGTCCAAATGATTTCATTCAGAATACATACGCCGTCTACCCGAACCACCAATTTCCGGCGCCGTGGGAACAACATATTCATTACAACGCGGTACCCGCTCCATACGTCACAACGCCGACGGATTCATCGCGCGCTAGTTCTCAATCCTCGGAATTGCAAATTACCCTACCCGCCCTTCCGGCACCAAACACCGCGCCCGTACCGGCGCTCGAAACACGCGTCAACAATCATTCAACGTCCGCGGCCAATATGGTTGTTCCATCTAAAGAAATCGCTTCCGCCGCGCCCATTGTCAGCCCCGGCATCGTCCGTTGGAACGCAACAGGCCGCGCTTTTCAAGATCCCTGTCATATTCGTTCGTCCGTTTGTCAAATTGATAATCTAACGCCATCTTCCAAATCGTTTGTTCGCAAATACGCTTCTACGAGAGCCTTTCAAATCCCAATCAAAATTGGAGCCGTCAAAGCACACGCGCTCATCGATACAGGTGCCCAATGTTCCGTTCTCTCATCAGGTTTGGTCAAACGCGCTTTCGACAAGCAATCGCTTCAACTCCCGATCTGTGGAAAAATTAAAGTAGCCGACGGCGCCGTAGTCAACGCTCACGGCCCGGTAGTCGTCACAATGGAATCCGCCTTCGGAGAGCACATGATCAAATGCGTAATTCTTGACGACGACGGAAACGATCAATTCATCATTGGAACCGATTTCCTCGCGCACCCCGATATCCACGCCATTTTAAATTTCAAAGACAATTATATCGAAATTCAAGACGTTAAACTGCCGCTCAAAGTAATCGCCTCGATCCGCCCGCAAACGGAATTATTTCTCAACGCCGCTAACGACAACGTTTTAGAAGAGATACCAGAAGACGAACGAGTAAGTTGTTATGATGATAAATCTGATATTTTTAGCCAACCCGAAGAAATCGAAGTCGAACAACCGATACGGCAGGCTCAACCTGGTCCACACCAACCGCCCCCTAGGCGGTTGGAGGTTACTGAGCTCGCCGAACCAATTTTTCTCGTCGCCCAAGCTTCCATTTCGATTTCGCCGCACTGCCAACAATGGGTCAAAAGTAGCGTTTTTCCCACAACATCGGCGACAGTGCCCGACGTGATTGTACAACCACTCGCCACGGATAACGTTGCCGCAGAGCTCCCAGTCGAAACCGCAGTGGTCAACATCACCAATGGCCATTGTCCGCTCCTTTTCATCAACAATACGCCGAACAGTATCAAACTCCGACCAAATCAACTCATTGCGATGGCAAAGCACACGCTGGAGTATTCCGAAACCCACGCCGATTGTCAGATAGCAACCGCCGCCGCCGACCGCGATTTAACCGACCACGAGCCGGCCGCATTGGATAAATCATTCCCAGGCAACACCGCACAACAAAAGCTGGAATACGCCCTGAACAAAATGACGGAAAAGACGTATGTTTCTACCGCGCAAAAAGAGAGAGCCCTCAGGATGCTCCGACAGCACCGCGATGTTTTCAGTCTCCCTGGCGATAAACCAACTATCACTAGCGAATTAACCGTCAGCATCGACACCGGCACCGCGAAGCCCGTATCCCGCCATTACTATCGCGCCGCGATGGAACAAAGACCGATTGTACGCCGCCATATTCAAGAAATGCTTGACAATGATTTTATCGAACCATCCCGCTCACCCTGGGCCGCACCGCTATTTTTGGTAAAGAAAAAAGACGGCTCGTGGAGACCTGTTGTTGACTACCGCGGAATCAACGATGTTACGCCGAGCGACAAATTCCCAATCCCGCGCATCGACGACTACCTGGATGCAATGGGACAGGCAAAATTCTTCACCACGCTCGACCTCAAGGCTGGGTATTGGCAAGTACCCCTCGACGTCGATTCCCGCGATAAAACAACCTTCATTTGTCAAGAAGGTTTGTTTCGATTCAAAGTTTTGCCTTTCGGCTTGAAAAACGCGCCCGCCGAGTTTCAACGTTTAATGGAAAGAATTCTCCGCCCGTACATTTGGAAAATTTGCCTCGTTTACATAGACGATATTATTATTTTTTCGGATTCGTTTGAAGAGCATTTGGAACACCTTCAAATCGTTTTTGACGCCCTCCGCGCCGCCAATCTCACGCTTCCACCCGACAAATGCGAGTTTCTGCCGCCGCAAGTCAAATTCCTGGGACATCTTCTTAGCGCCCGCGGAATCGCCGCCGATCCCGAAAAAGTCAAAGCGATCGCCGAATACGAATTTCCAAAGACTAAAAAAGGTATGCAAAGTTTTTTAGGTCTAGTTCAATGGTGCAAGCGATTCATTCCGAATTTGGCAACCTTGTCCAGTCCTTTGTACGGACTCTTACGCAAAGACGCCCAATATTTCGCCACGGATGAACATTACGCCGCATTCAAAGGCATCAAGACAGCCCTTACGTCTTCGCCATTTCTCCGCTACCCCGTCTACGATGGCAAAGCTCAATTCGTTATTCAAACTGACGCCAGTACGACCGCCATCGGAGCAATTTTGTATCAAGAAAACCAAAACGATCAATGGGTCATCGCCTACAATAGTCGCGTACTCACCGATGCCGAAACCCGCTACAGTACAACTGAGCGTGAATGCCTCGCCATTGTATACGGCTTCCGGATGTACCGCCACTATGTGTACGGCCAGAAAGTTATCGTCCGCACCGATCACAAGCCGCTCGAATGGCTCAAAGACGAAAAACACCGAAACTCACGACTACAACGCTTCGCGATCAGTCTACAAGATTACGATTACAAAGTGGAATATGTTAAAGGTAAGGATAACGCTTGTGCTGATTTTCTATCTAGGAAAGATGACCGCGACAAATGCCCGATCCAGAACGCTGAAAATTTGACCGCCAAGATCTTCCGTGAAAACTTTCACCCTGCTGGTGCAACTACGGAAGCCGACCTGACGGTACCGGAAACACGCCCAGCAGTGGCTTCACTATCCACGGAAGTCGACGCCGAAATCAACGCCATCACCCGTGCGATGACGAGAAAGACCATCAGTTCACCCACACTCTCTAATTCAATGCCTAAGGATGCCGACCACGAACCGCCTCCGGCCGAAGCCATTACAATCGCTGCTCACGCAGAAGTTCGGAAAGCTCAAGCCGCAGATCCAGCCATAACGAAAATTGTCGCCACCCTCAAAGCAGATAACGTCGCCAAACACCCGCCGATTTTCTTCCTCGAAGATCAACTTTTATACCGGCAAATTAAAGATGTCAAGCAATTAGTCGTACCCGTCTCCATGGTCGACCAAACTCTTCACCAATTCCACGGCGCCAAAATTTTGAATCATCAAGGGACGAATCGGACGCTAGCCGCCATTAAAGCTCACTTTTGGTGGCCCCGCATGGAAGAGGACGTCCGGGATTGGATCAAATCCTGTAAAATTTGTCAACTAACAACGCCGCGCACGTCACCGCCTCCGCCCTTGTTGCCAATTCAACCCAAACACCCATTCGAAATCGTGGCAACCGACATCGTCAATATTTTGCCAGTAGGTGAGAAGCGTCCCTACGTTATTGTTTTTCAGGATTATTTTACGAAGTTCGTATCCGCGCACCCGATACCGGATCAAAAAGCCTCAACAATAGTGGAATGTTTCATCAACAACGTCGTCCTCACGCACGGTAGCCCACTTGTACTCCTTTCCGATCAAGGCGGATGCTTTACGTCAAAACTCATGCAAGATATTTGTGAACTTCTCAAAATTCGAAAAGTCAAAACAACGGCGTACCACCCCCAATGCAACGGAATGGTCGAACGTTTCAACCAAACATTGATCGCCCAACTCAAAAAGTATACCGCCGACGATCCAGACAACTGGGAGCGATACCTGCCCTACGCCGTATTCGCTTACAACGCCACGCCGCATACAGCCACACGACATTCGCCGTTCAGTTTATTACGAGGATATGAACCGCGCATCACTTTCGACTACGATTGCGCCCGCCGTCTCACCTTGCCGTTGAATTACGACGCTTATCAACATATTCTAACGCAAGCCCAACTCAAGATGCACGAAAAGATCAAAGCTAACATCGATGCCGCAGCCGCCGCCAGCAAAGAATATTTTGACCGCAAAGCTCGAAGACGCGACTTCGCCGTCAACGACTTAGTTCTTTTGACCAACACGCGAAAAGCCAACAAGATTCAACCCGACTTCATCGGGCCTTTCCTCATCACGGACGCTTCCCGCGCAGCCGAAAACGTTGTTACCATTGACGCACTCGACGCGCCCGGCCGCCCGCAGACCGTCTCCATAACGCGTCTAAAACCGTTCATCCCACGACCGGCAAAGAATACCTTTGATAACGAGGAAGGTGGACCCCGCAGGCCCCACACTTCCCGCCGGCAATAGTTCGCTTTGAAATTTTCCTTTTGTGATACGGCGCTCATCACGCCGCGTTGTACATAAATTTTGTGTTTGTTTAATTTAGATCATGGCAACCTCGATAACGAGCAACGATGCACGGCAGTTCCAACGTTTCCACTCAATCCGCCGTTATTGCCTTCAACGACTTTACAATGTCACTTTACATCCGGCCCCGGTTTCCACACTTACGCAATAGGAGGGGGTTTCTTCTATAATGTTAGGTTCTGTTGGCGCGAGGCCATTCGGTTTACTTCCGCCCGACCCTGGCCGCTATCACTCTCATAAGACTAAGTGGGAAAGGTTGATTTTACTCTCCATTAACATAGTGGTGTTTGTGTTGCTTTTCGTAATGATAGTGTTTGCATTTTCCTACTTTACACTTTCTTCACCTTTCAGCGGCTCATTCTTTTACTATTTCATTTTCATCTTTCGCTTCCATCAGCAATAGTCGCATTTTCCAGCCGCTCTCAAAAATTTTATTTTTCAATATGACGACGCCGTCAACCGCATCATCCTCCACGGCCGACGACCCTCCGCCGTATCGCGAATCGATAAACGTAAACGAACGTTACGTCCGCTGGGCCGAACAGCAGCCCCACCAGAACGACTTAAGTTTCGCCTGCGACGGTATTTTCTCATTTTATGCTTTGCTGCTTATACTTGCATGCTTTTGCTTGGGACCCCATGAGTATCTCCCCCTCTGTAGTCTTGGGTCAGAGTTCCATGGTCAGCCGCCGCGATCCCGTCATCGTCAAGTTGTGGCCTTCTCAGTCCACAACCGGCCGCTGCCTTGATTTCCGCATACCACAACTCTCGTTATCTCGCTATCGTAGCCCGATCCAGTTGTCCAAGTGCGCCCATCAAGGTGACATCGCCGCCCAAGCCAACGCCGCCTCAAAGCATGTGTACTCCTAACGAATTGACAACACCACACCGCTTCCCTCTTCGTTCATGTTTACATCATCCTTCAAACCCCATGTCGTTCATTCGACGTGGCGTCCCATGTGTCACTGATGAGTATCGCATTCGCTCTTGTTTAGAAAACAACGTCAAGCGCCTAACTCGCGTCGCCGATTTGGAGTCGTGGTACATTTCCATGTACGCGCGACCCCCGAACGTCTTGCCGCCGCCGATTTTCCTTTCACCCGGAAGTTTGGGGCAGGCCTTGGCCGCCCAACCCACACCAAACTTCCGTGGCTACACGCTGGTCGGCTTTGACACCAAATCCATCTCGGCCACCGATTTCAAACAATTTCAATGCACAGTTCAAATGCCAGCCGACCTCAACGCGTCTAGTTACCCCCGCTACGTTCAACTCGCGTTTCCGAATGGCACGATGTTCGTCTTCGAAACGTTCACCGCCACCCCAGAAGACTGGACCGCGCTTTTCGCCCTAGTCGACGGCGACCACACCATCGTAGTCTCTTTCGATGGAGCCGACGACTGGGCGGGAATCTACGCGCTTCTGGGCACTCAATTTCGCACCGACCGGCAAAAGAAGAACAAAGATCCCGTCGTGAAAGCAATCCACTTCGACGCGTACCGCGTCATTCGCAATATCGACATATCTCCGCCACTGTACGAGTTGGCCCGCCGAATCGGTTTCTTTCCGGAAAAACGCACGCTCAAAGCCACAGTCTCCGCAATGTGGGCGCTAGACGTCTCAAAGCTCACCTTACGCTTCCCTCACGCTCTACGCTTTTTCAACAATCCAGCAACGTCGTTTCTACAATCCGACGTTTTGGCCTACGCGGCCCTCGACGCCTATTATCCGCTGTTATTGTTCTTGGCATTCGGTCGTTACGGCTTCATCCCCGAGGTCTACAACGCGCCCGCGTTGTTTCCCCACGACTCGTTGGACGCCGCCGAAATCGACCATCTCGCTGAATACGTCATCGCAACTTTTCACAACGTCGCGCTGTCGGATGTCTTGCCTCCCGACTACGCCAACCGGATCTACCCGACTACGTCGCAAGTGGCCTTGCCCGCGATCATGCGAGACGAAGTCCTTTCGGCTTATAAATTTTTTATGTATGATTGCACATCGTCCGACCACGGTCGGTCTTTCTGTTTAGGAACGGTTCCCAACGGCTTCAAAGATATCAAATCCTTGACGCGGACAACTCACCCGAAGCTTCTCCCCGTTCCGAAAGTGCCGAAAAAGAAGAAAAAGAAACAGAAAGACGAATGGAACAAATCACCAGACGTCTCCGACGATGAAGACCCGGCTCTCAAACCACAATCGGTGTTCGACGATCCCAAACGTCTTCAAGCAGCCGTCACGTCGGCCATGAAAAGCAATCTCATCCACCGCATCATCGAGTTGCTCAACTTCCCGCTTTCACCGATATACAAGTTGGCCGTCCGCGACCGTATGCCTTACAACGATCCCAACTTGCCGCCGCTTCCCCACGAAGTCGAAGATCTTTGGACCGAACGCGTAGCCGCGGACCAACCCCTACGCGAGCGCACTTATAACGGTACCCATTATCGTTATCACCCCTCAACCATCCTTAATTTTCTACAGATTGATGGAGAATGGTTCCGGAAGCTAACGACTTTTATGCCGTTAGCAGCGCTCCTAGCTTCACCATGTTCCGCCGCGGAATACGCCTGGGTCAATGACGTCCTCCTCCGCCACGCGCAATCAATGACGCCAGATACACGTGCCGTGTTCTACGAATGCATGTGGTACCGCAGCGACGGCAACCCCAATTCGCTTCTCACGACTTGGATGAACCGCATTCCGGAACGCGAGCCCAGTTTTTCGGCCGACTCGAGCACGTACATATGCAACCGCTTCGCGTTACGCCCGATCGTGTTCGACGAAAACTTCCACATGGAAACGTCGGTCGAAGAAGTTGAAATCGATGAAAACGATTACACGGCCAATCCACATAGCCGTTTCCATTTTTATTCGACGTTCATCGCGCTCATCGACCATCAAAACCGTCTTTCGTTCCCCGCGCCGGTGTATGCGTACCCCATGCCGACTACGGCTTCGGTGCACACGCTCACCGCCGAGGAACTTCTCGACCGCCCCACCGACGTTGAAGTTGAACCCGCCGACGATGAACTACTTGAAACGCCAATCTTTGATCTCAACATAGCGAAGCTGCCGCCGTCAACGGACGTGTCGGCCCTTCCTACGGTACCCGCGCCCTCCGATATCACTGCAACCGCTACGCAAATCAACGATTTCCTGAAACTGACGCTCGATGAAATTTCCAACATCGCTCCGGCCCCGATGGACGAGTCCACACCCGTCCAACCCGCCGCGATTGACTCCGAGACAATGACGTCAGAACAAATGTTGACTGACATACCCGAAGAAAGTACGGTGGACCAATCCACGTCTATGGACGTCGCCTCTATGGAACCAGCCGCTACGACAATCACCACGGCACCCGCCGTGGATCCACGAATATATTTGGCGACGCCGGCCGTTTTGCCGGGATCTCCGCTTATTGCTACTGTTGCTGCAGCCAGGTATAGTGCTCCTGTACGTTTTTCGCAACAGTTTATTTCAGCTCCGCAATGGGACGCTTTGGCCGCAGCACTGACCGCGCATCATTTCCCGCCACCGCCGCCAGGTATGCTATTTCCTGAACACCAGTGGAAAGATTTTCCCGAGTCGTTGAAAGAACAAATACAACAAATTTTGTTGCCGCAACCGACGTTGATCGCTACGGCCCCGCAAGTAGCTCAAATGGCTCCTGCGATGGCCCAACCCGTCACGCAACCACCGGCTCCGTTACCGCCGCCGGTCATTACGCAACCGCAAGCGATCTCGCAACCGCCGCAACCAGCGATTCTACCACCGCCGACGGCGCCTGTGGATGTCCAAACCCCACAGGCATCCAGCATGTCTGTGCCGGCTTTAGATCGCTATGGTAATCCCATCCGAAGACCCGGGCGGTATGAACATTCGATAAAACGAAAACAACAGCTCCAGGACGAATCAGCGTACCGCAAATCTCACAAGACCAAAACATCGGACGAACCGAGTACACGGCGTACGCCGCCACCCAGCACTTCGCGTGCTGAGCGCGGCCGAACGCCCAGCGAGCGCACCACTCGACGCCGTGAACAACGCGATAAGCAAAGAATCCGCGAAGAAGCCGCACGCTCTTCGCACGCTACGTCAACGCCGAAACCCAAACGCGATTCTTCCAAAACAACAGCGTCGGCAACGTTACCGCCGCCTGCTCACAAGACAGACAGCCACCGTTCACACCATGAGTCCCATTCTCGTGATGACCGCCACCGAAAAGAAACGAAACAAACCCCAGCAACCGGCAGGGATAGCCGTCAACACGAACGCCGCGATGATGCGCCGCCGCATCGTACTCAGAGCGAACAAACCCGTAAGGTGCACACAACGGGTTTCTACGAAGAACACTATCGCCACGGTTTCCGCCGCTCACCCACGAAATTAACCGACTATATTAGCCCATTACACCGAGACGCCGAAATCCAGCGCCGCCTGGAAGCTCTAAAGAATCCGCCGAAAGATGCATTTAAAGCTCCGCTCCGGCCGCCTCCTATGGACGTGGAGCCCGCAAAACCCTCGACTACGCCTACGGTAACGTCGCAGCCGCCCACGGCTCCGACAACCGCCATATCGACGGCGGTAACCCACACCACGTTGCTGCCGCCTACGGCCCCGACGTCGGCTCCGGTTACTGCGGTCCAACAGCCGCATATGATCATCACCACCAAACCGGTCCTTGGAGTTCCGTTGCCACCAAGTTCCGCGCCAGCAATCAAACCCCGGTTGCCTAGCGAGGCTACGCGCTTGCCGAACTATACGCGATTCCGTACTACCGATAAGCCGCATACTGTTACGATTGTCACGCCGGGCTATCCGCCACATATTGACCCGGCCGTTGAATTCTTCTCACCGCGCACGATGCACGAGATGGTGCTGATCAATTTTTTCGGGCGCCTCCGCATTCACATCATTATGCCGGTACACATACGCGCCACGAACGCCTCGTTGGCGCTGTATCAGTATTTTCGCGACCACTACCGCCCCTCGTACGTAGAACAGCAACCACCGATCTCGCACGCCGTTGCCACGGTAATATTGAAATGGGTCGCCAGTCTTTGGGCCGAGGAGCTCGGCGTCGTTGACGCCGTTCACACCGCCCATTTGACGCTTTTCCTCTACGAAGCTCGCGGCCTGGACAATCCTTCGTGCCTGCTCCAAGCCTACAACACCGCTGTCGGACTCATCGACAGCTGGATGGCTTACCCAGACTACGCACCGTTTCCACAGCCGCCCGAACTCGCCGACGTCCGAAAAATTTATTTACAATACCATAGCGAGACGGATCGCCCCGCGCCCCTGCTGCGTCGGCACGATTTCTCTGCCCGGTGGAATCTTTTACCACCGCGACCGTTGCCGCCAACAGGGACGCCGTCCGACAAACCGTCGTTAATCGCGACTCAGTTACCAGCGCCAGGCGTTAACCCGCTATCGCCGCTCCCGCCTCAAATGTCAACCTCGTCGTCTCGCCGCCGGGATACCTCTGACTACGGTCGATCCCGCTATTCTCGTAACTACCGCTTTGACGGCCACGAAGATCCATACGATCCCCACGGCTACCACATCGAACGCCAACGAGAACGAGAACGAGAACGAGACCGCCGCGATCGGCAACGAAATCACCGTTCAGCGTCCGACACTCGTTATCGCCGCCGCCACTGATCACGAGCTTTTGTACAGTAACTTTTTACTTCTTTTTCGTTTTTGTTGTTTTCTTTTAACCTCATTTTTCACACCGGTTGTTTATTTTCTAATCTCGTTCGTGCTTTATTATTTTGTACTAGTGATCCCAGCGCACGTGCAGCCGACGCTGCAAACACACAGTAAGTTGACCGCCGGTGGCCCGCTACACGCCCCCACTTGCCCCGTTTTGTCCGTACACTCCGCCGCCGGGCTTATGGTCGCAGCCCCAAAAATCGGCTCAAACTACCCCAACAACTCCGCCGGCCCCGCTGTGTGACGCCGAAGACTCTTCGGCAACCCCGGCGACGGCCTGTAGTGGCGGAGCCCTTCCCCTTGCACGTTCTTTTCGGTATTTCTTGACGATCGCTTAGGGCGATCTACTGCAAGGGGGGAGGGGTGTTGTAGTGTGTTTTCCGCCGATTTTTCATTATTTGTCAAAACGCGTCACAGGCCCGCAGGTGGCAAGTGGAGAGAGCAACGCGGACCACCAGTGGCCATCTTACTGTAGCGCACGTCGGTACGCGTGCGCTGGTCTCTCTTTTTCACTCATCAATAACGTATCTTTTACGTGTGTTTTATTTTTCTCGTCACTAGTTGTGTGCCCGCCGGCCACCACTAGTTTGTATTAGCCGCCTCCCACCACGCCTATTTCGCTTTTCTCGCCCGTGCGTGGGAGTAGATTT
The DNA here is from genome assembly GCA_963922205.1 of Romanomermis culicivorax. Lineage (NCBI taxonomy): Eukaryota > Metazoa > Nematoda > Enoplea > Mermithida > Mermithidae > Romanomermis > Romanomermis culicivorax. Next base: position 28,534 of record CAWUHX010000503.1, read on the forward strand.
ATTGTTGTTACTTTATTTTTCGTTTCGCCCGTCGCCTTGTCACGTAAGTTTCGTACATTTCTTTTATATCGTAATAAATAGGTAGGAAAAGTTTTTCCTTTCTAGTTAGTGAGAGAACAGGGAGACAATTAAAGAAACTAGGTTTTCTTTGATTGTTGGGGATAATTATCATTGTTGGGGTTTAAGTATTAGTAATTGAGTAATCGGGTAAACGTGGGTGTGGGACGCACGTACATTAAGGCCGCAACCTTGGAATCCCAATCCTGCTCACGCCGTATCATCACCTCCCCGATAAAACAAGATATAACAGTTTGACCCTTGAACCCATCGCCCCGCGCCAAGTACTTTGAGAAGAGGATTTAGTGAGTCTTCTCAGGGGTTATTGTTGTTGAAGGTATATTTGTGGGAATCCTCCTTAAGTCAGTTTTCCCTCGAGAGTACCCTCAGTTGAGAAAGTCCTTGAACCCCTAAGGTCAGGGCCAATTAGGGGATTTAGGTTAACAATCGGGTCCCCTACAGTAAGCCATTCCACGAATGGCACCGTCCCTCATTCTCAGTGAATGAGATTAGCGATTGCCATCCCTGACCTGGCTGCGTTGTCTATTATTCTACAGCTGAACCCTAGGACAAGGCCGAGGTACACCATAGGTTTTCCTGTGGTAGTACGAGCTGGGTTAGGTTCCCGAAACAAAAGTATTAGTGAGTCACCCAACGTGGTCAGGGCATGTCACTTGCAGGGTCATGGCCGTATTTCCTATGGGATATGGTGTGAGTTTTCCCATCAATGTGACTGATCACCAATCTACTTAATGTGACATGGCTCCCAATTTGTTTAATGTGACAATAACATTTAAAAAATTAGAACGACCCCAGGCACATTTCAGACGATTATATAAAAAAAATTTCATTTTTGTCAAACACTCTACAAAATTTCAAGATTAATTATTTGCGCATAATATGTTGATGTTTAAAGACTTTGAGCATAATTCTGAAAACTACAAATTGGACCAACAATGAAAGAATGCCATGACACATTAACCTCTGGTTTTAGGTGCATTGCAGCAATATTGCATTTAGAGATATAGAAATGTGACTCCCTCTAGTAGTGCCAGGTGGCCTTGTAGTCTATTTCCGCCGATTTGTTGTACATTCGTATTTTTTGTCGATTTTCGAAAGAGGCCCGCAGGTATAAAGTGGAGTGAGCGACATGGACCATCAAGAGACGTCTTACTGTAGCGCATATCGGCATGCGTGCGTTTGGGGCTCTCTCTCATTATTATTATTTTTATAAAATTGTTATATGTTTTGCGTACTCGCCTGCCTCCCTGTGCACCGGTAAAATCAGAGAGAACTCTCCTTATCTTTTCATACTTAATTGGGAGATAGATTAAGGAATCAGTTTCCTTAGTCTGTGGGTAATTAGTGTACATTAATTAGGTTTTAATTGGGTAAGCGTGGGTGTTGGAAATGCGTGCATTAAGGACGAATTCCGGAATCCCACTCCTGCCTCCACTCTCAAAGTCCGGACTAAATTTTAAAACATAACAATAGCACTTCTTGATCACAGTGACTTTGTTGTAGATCTTTGGATCGTTCGATGCAAGCATGCCTATGCAATGGTAGTTTTGACAGTTGTGGATCGAAACGCTAACATTCCATTTTTTGGCCTCATCGAAATCTCTTCCACAATTTTGTAGTCGAAAGATTCACTCGCAAGTTGCTCCGATTTATCACCTGTTGGTAACATTCTTTTAGATATACAATATTGCAGAGGGACATGCAAATCTTATGATCCAACAAGTAGAGATGGGACGAATCCAGCTTTATGTAGTTTGGGAATCCGAATCCAGGAAATTAGTAAGTACCAAATCTGAATCTGACATTTAGGATTCCGGTGAATCCCGATCGTTATCCGAATCCTACATTAATATCTATGCTTGGCTAAAATGAAGAATCATGGACTGTATATGAATCATTCTGTCTAAAAAATTTTCTGATCCTGATAGTTTAGAACCCTGGATGATGAATCTTTTCAGGACGATTTCATGATTCAAAACTTGATTTTTCCGGCCTAATGATGTTCATGCATGAACAACTTGCGCATGTTCTGAACGCGCTAACCAGCTAAAAAACCAGCTTCAAGTCAACGATGTTTCATAAATTTGCGTGAAACTACAAAATTCGTAAATAGTTTTCGTAAATGAAAAGCGTCAAATTTTTTTTTGCAGTTTGATACTCGATCGCTGGAAAATGAATATTTTCGATTTTCATTCGCTTGAAAAGTACTGTAATTTTATATTCAATTGAATCATTTTTTCATTGTCGCACAAAATACAAAATATCATATTCAAAGAATGCCAATTAAATTTGTAAAATCGGAAAACCAACTAAAAATTTAGATTATTCTGGGTGGGAACAACTATTGAATGCTAACTAGTAAGTAGAACAGACATGCTTACGGTCGCCCTAGAGCTGGATTAAAGCAAGCAATGATGGAAATAATCATTACTGGCCCGAAGCCCCAGAAAATTTTCAAGTTTCGACCTTTTAAAATGCACTGGAATGCACCTTTCTGACATAATTTCTCATACATTTGACATTTTCCAATGGATTTGGATTCGGTCTAAAATTTGGGCAAGACTACCAAATCTGAATAGGAATCCGAATCTGGAAAATCAGTGAAGTCAAATCGAAATCCAAATCCAGAAAAAAAGGTCAAATTCAGCCGAATCCGAATCCAGGATTCGTCCTATCCCTATCAACAATTATAAACTGCTGACAAGATTTACCTTTCATTGTGATTGCTAAGAATTTTAAATTGTGCCCCATATCTCCTCGCAGGTTAGTCTTTGAAACAAAGTAACATCTGCCAATATCACGCATCAGAATACACGACCGATTTCCATTCCACATATAGCAGTCAATTGCACATTTGTAAAGGTCACTTTGCTTGGTATACCCAATTACGTCTTGAATGTCCAATGCTCCATCAATAACCTTGTCAATTTGTCCACCAATTCTATGACTGTGCCATTTCTCCACATAATCAGCGTTATCCCATTTTGGCAAGATCAATTCGCGATTATATCCTCGTGGAAAGCCATTGTAGAAGTCATCCACCATGTAATCAATTGTTGATGAGTTAGATGCCGCTTTTGTAGATTTTGCTCTATCAGTTTCATACTGCGCAAACAGATTCAACCACATATAGGATGGAGTATCAATGTTTTGGAAGGCGTCCATTATCCAATTTGATCGCCAGAAATGATTCATATCAACAAAAACTACATAGACCACCTAGAAAAAGACATTTGATGTAAGTAATCCATTTTCGGAGCAAAAGTTCACAGCAGCCCTTGATTGGAATGTAAGGTTTTTCATCGTGACCCGACAATTGAGCGCCGGACAATTGAGCGCCGACAATTGAGCGCCGACAACTGAGCGCCAGACAACTGAGGGCCAGACAACTGAGCGCCAGATAACTGAGCGCCGACAACTGACTGCCGACTATTTAATGTCAGATAAATAACCCAATCAGTTTGAAGTAACTATTTTGCATTTAGGCTTAGGCTTAGGCTTAGGCTTAGGCTTAGGCTCAGGCTTAGGCTTAGGCTTAGGCTTAGGCTTAGGCTTAGGCTTAGGCTTAGGCTTAGGCTTAGGCTTAGGCTTAGGCTTAGGCTTAGGCTTAGGCTTAGGCTTAGGCTTAGGCTTGGGCTTAGGCTTAGGGGCTTAGGCTTAGGGGCTTAAGCTTAGGGGCATAGGCTTAGGGGCTTAGGCTTAGGCTTAGGGGCTTAGGCTTAGGCTTAGGCTTAGGCTTCGTCATACGAATCAAAAATGACCATATTTGTTTGATTCATAATATTAGAGGTATGGACATATATACATTACGGTAGATAATCATTACGGTAGATAATCACTGAAATGCTAGTATTCCGTAGCGCTCAGTAAATGAAAAAAAGGCTCAATTATAATGCATTAAATAGTCAGCGCTCAGTTGTCGGCACTCAAATGTCTGGCGCTCAGTTGTCGGTGCTCAGTTATCTGGCGCTCAGTTGTCTGGCACTCAGTTGTCTCGGCGCTCAGTTGTCGGCGCTCAGTTGTCACGGTGCTCAGTTGTCTGGGGCTCAGTTGTCGGCGCTCAATTGTCGGCGCTCAATTGTCCGGCGCTCAATTGTCGGTGCACCGTTTTTCATAGATGAAGTGGCATAATCAGAGGGAAAGCTGTCTGTAAACTTTTTTTCTATAGGTATCTTACTTGTCTGTGGAATACAAACAAATTATCCACATCTACATCTTAAACCTTTTTTGTATCATACTTGTGGCAATATTTACATCATATACTCCAGCACATATTTGCATAGATTCAGCAAATGTTAGGGATGGGATGGACCTGGATTTTTTGTGCAATCAGACTCCGACTCAGACTCGGACTTGAAATTTTTGACGGTTGGACTCAGACTTGGACTTAAAATTCTTGACAAGTCAGACTCATACTTGGATTTGAAAAAATGCTCAGATACCCAAGGTCTCGGACTCGGACTCCGATACCCGTACCATCCCTACCATAGGTGTACATGAGTGGTGTTACTCAAACTTTGACTTGGACTTGAAACTTTTGACAGGTCAGACTCAGACTGGGACTTGAAAAAATGCTCAGATACCCAAGGTCTCAGACTTGGACTCGGATACCCATCCCATCCCTACCATAGGTGTACATGAGTGGTGTTACTCAGACTCTGACTCCAACTTGATATTTTTGACAAGTCAGACTCAGACACGGACTTGAAAAAATGCTCAGATACTTGAGGTCTCAGACTCCGACTTGGATACCCATCCCATCCCTACTATAGGTGTACATGAGTGGTGTTACTCAGACTCCAACTCCAACTTGAAACTTTTGACAGGTCAGACTCAGACTGGGACTTGAAAAAATGCTCAGATACCCGAGGTCTCGGACTCGGATACCTGTCCCTTCCCTACCATACACTACCAGGTGAAACTAACCCTCGAAAATTCGCATCCTGGACGTGTCCTGGACGCATCCAGGTCATATCTGGAATGCATCTTTTTTGGCAGCACAAAGAAAACTTTCATCTTTCTTAGTAATTGACATTCATGCAATAACTGTCAATCATAGTTTTTTCATAATGTGTAGTGGATATGGACTTTGTTTTGACCTACAGTATGACAACGGTTGACCTTTCATTTATATCTAGTAAGTCATGTGTGCTTTCTATAGGGAAGTAAGAAGGAAGCATCAGCAAAATTCTTTGGCTTTGTGTGACACAAGCACATGGCCTGTCAATTTTATTGTCAGTATAGTGTGCTTTTCGCATCCTCAGTGTGTCCCAGATGTGTTCTAGACAGGTCCTGGATGGGACTGGCATAGACAGTTAGTTTCGGCTGGTAGTGTAGGTGTACATGAGTGGTGTTACTCAGACTCAGACTCGGACTTGAAATTTTTGACAGGTCGGACTCAGACTCGGACTTGAAAAAATGCTCGAATACCCGAGGTCTCGGACTCGGACTCAGATACCTGTCCCATCCCTAGCGAATATATACAGCAAACCTTTATCCTGTGAAATGACAATGAACGTTCATACTTGACTAAGCTTTCACAATTCTGTTAGGGTCAAAAATTTGTGCTGAGAACCATTAGTAAGGGATATTGAAGAGTATTAATTTTTGTCATGTTGAAATTTGGTATATAACAAAATTTCCATCCAATGAATAAAATCATATCCTGACATGTGTGGTTTAGACATGCTGTGGACCCTCATGAACCTCGAATTACGGATAATACTACAGGGTAAATCCTGGTCGGATGTGAATGTAGACTTGTCAGAACTTGGTGTATTTGACAGTGCTCGCTGTTTAACGGAAAAAAACTGGCATGTTCCGCCATCATCAAAACTTCATGTAATGTAAATTCCAAGTATTCTAACAATGAGCACATGTCAAGATTAGGCTTGATGTTACTGTACTTGCATATTATACATTGTGAAATTTGTCAATTTTTCCCCTATAAAGTAGATTCCTAAGATCAAGCTCAAACCTTACCTTGAAACATACACTTTTTTCACTGAGGGTAGAATGTGCTAGTACCAATTTGACTTACAATTTTGACATTTATTTTAAATGGACCGACGTTTGTCATATTATCCTTCACACTAGTAGATGATACGATCCCCTGCAGAAAAATGCGACCATCTTTCCAGCATGTCATTGGGCTTCCTGAATCACCCTGAAAGAAAACAAGCTATGATACTAGTTTATTTTAAGAACCGACATTTCAAAAATCATTTTTCAAGTTCCAATGCAATATTACATTATTATGGCTCCAAGTTGGTCAAAAAAGATAAACTTCCCTCTTTGAAAGTAGTAACAATTTACTTTTTTATTATTTTATTTCATTCTGTTACAGCCTTGTTTCTATTCCATTTTTCGATTGTAATTGTTACAAATGTATATTCACTTGTTGTAGTGCCCTCAGCGGATTTTAGGATTTTTATAAGGTTTGTCGATTTTCCAAAGACGGGCGCAGGTACAAATTGGATCGGGTGAAGCAGACCAATTCGGAGCATCTTACTGTAGCCCAGATTCAGTATGCCTGTGGGTGCTGTTTTTTCCAGCATGTGGGACATTTTCTTATATTAACTCCGCCCACCACGCTATATATTGTGTATTGGCTACATAAGTTGTTTCTCTATTGGGTAAAATTTATAGGAGAAACCTCTCCTCGTTCAGCTCTGAGAATTCGGGAATTCAAATTAGGGGACCAAATGTTTTCAAATTTGCATTATTTTATTGTGGGGTTTAAGTACCTTAAGAGTCTAAGTTCTTGGGTGATGAGTAGAGCACGGATTCTTAAGTGAAAAAAAGTCCAAATTAAGTGCCTAATTAAGTGCAAAAAAATGGCAAATTGAGTGCACAGTCAAGTGCAAAAAAACAAATTTTACACTAATTTTTGGCCTTAATAAATTGCAATAAGACGTTTTAATGGCAGCAAACTGTCAAGTTTAGTTGAAAAGAAACTTATTAAACATAACAATATTTATCATTTCAATATTTTCAAATGTTAAGCTTTGACGGCGATCGGACAATATTAATTTATATTGAGAAAACAGACGCTCTACGTCTACGTCATGAACAACGTTTTAAATTTAAATTCCGGATTGGAGTCAGAAACAAACCATTGAAGATCAGGATTTCGGCCAAGACTGCTTGTATATTTTCCACGGGCAAATCCATTCAAAAAATGAGACGCATCACTGAAAATTTTCCACTGTTGATCTTTCATTAAACCTTATTTTTCAAGTTTTTAACTATGTTTCTTCAAGTTTTTAACTAAAAACGTTTTTAACTTTTAAAAAATTAAAAATAGTTAAAAAGTTTTTAACTTAAAAAAAGGTTTTTAAGTCTAAAAAAGTTAAAACTAGTTAAATAGTTAAAAAGTTTTTAACTTTTTAACTTTTTAACTTTTTTTAACCATGTTTTTTCAAGTTTTTAATTAAAAACTATGCATTTAGGTGCAACTTTTACAAAAAGTTTAAATTAAGTGCAATTAAGTGCAAGACCCCCAAATGAAGTGCAATTAAGTGCTGTTAATTAGCATTCTTTTGCATCAGACACCATGGATAATTGCATTTCTAAGCATGGGAAGTATATTCTATCAAAACAAAAGATTAAGTGCAGTATTTAAAAATCCGTGCTTTAATGATGAGTGTTGGAAACACCTGCATTAAGGAGATGATCCCTGGACAAACTCCTGCCTGCCCTTTTTAAACACGCCTCTCGACGCATATTTTTCAAATACAATACACTCAAATTGAAAGATTATTTGATGTTCTTTCAAATTCAGCTGTTTTATTGTAATTTTAACTCTCTTATCACATTTATGGTCATTTCGATTTTGTTCATGCAACAGATATTTTGACTTACTGGCACAATAGTTTCATTCCAGCTGTTGACTTTTAATACATACACATCATAAACCGCTGTCAACTGAGATAAATTTAGAACACTGAGAACTGCGTTAGGATCCACTTGACCTAGAAAACAAAAACAATGTACAAGAAACAGTGTCTTCAAAGCCTCTAGCTCACCTGGAATGTCATTATGTCTCCCCCATCCAGCAACTGAGCAGTTTGTCATTTGTTGCAATGGAAAACGGGACACAGCAATGGGTTTGATTATTTCACTGAAATTGATAGGCTTCTCGAGCTTCACCATAGCGATATCATTTGAAAGAAATGTTTGATTCGCCAAATATTTTGCATGCATAATTACATTCGTGACTTTAATTTCAACTTCCGTATCTTCATTTACAGTAGAGTTATGCTTGCCAAACACAGCGCTCAATGTTTCGTATCGCACCGTATATAAATTTGTGCAATTGATACTGTATGAAAACCAGAGCACATTAGAGCATTAAAAAATCTCGGCTGATTGTTTCGAGACTCGGAAAGAATTTTTTAAACTTAATTGTTTTTTTTTACTCTATACAGTGAGTTACCGGCCCTAAGTTACCCAGTTTGAGCCAAGATCTTATTTTCTCTTGTATCCAGAGTATTTAAAGACCATGAAAAAGAATCCATATTCGGCTAATTTGTTCTTCTGAAGTTTGAGGAGCGATTCTCAAATACTAACAAGTTCAGGAACACATAGGCCTATATTTTTCCAGTTAGAAGTATATATTTTAGTGTTGTATTTGTAAATAGGTCGGGCACTGATGAGTCACAGGCAGGATTGGGATTCCAGGATTCGTCCTTAATGTATGTGTTGTTCACACTCACGTTTACCCGATTAATTAAATGGCTTGTACTTAAACCCGACACTAATAGCCCACCAATTAAGGAAAAGGTGTTTCCTTAATTGTCTCCCTAATTGCGTAAAAACTGAGAGAAGAGAGTTTTCTACCTTTTAATATTATGCAATCGAAAGAAAAACAAATACTTACGTACAGGCGAGGGCGAGTGAGAAAAGTAAAAATAAACAATTCACTCCCACGCACTGGGACGAGAAAAAATAGACAGCCGCGTGCGGGGAGGCGACAAATAAGCAAGAGTGGCCAGGGGGGCACACGTTTAGTATGAAAAATATATAACAACAATAAAAAAGAATAATTACTAGGAGAGAGCCCAGCACATGCGTACTGACGTGCACTACAGTAAGATGACTGTTGATGGTCCGCATTGCTCACTCCACTTGCTACCTGCAGGCCTCATGTACTCTTTGACAAAAATGACAAAATCGGCGGAAAACACACTACAACATTAGCTTGCTCTCCAGCCAAACTGGATTTACCTGGATTGACATTCAAGAAAGCAATGTGCGGCTGTCAGAAGGATATCAGACGATCCTTCAGTCAAGTCGGCTTCGTGATTGGGTGGACGGTTGATCAATGAAGCACCACACATAAATCGACCATGGTCTTGAATGTGGAACCGCAAATTCACTGCTAACAATGCGTTTGGGACGATTACCATGGAATGCACCATCTAAATCAAGTATGATTTTTATTAAGAGATGGAAAATTGCAGTATGGATAATTTTTTTTTTTGCAGGAGAAGTCAAACTTTTGGACTGTAAAATATGTTTTAGGCTAGAATTCCTTGTAAAAAAAAGACACAAAATGAGACCTTATGAGCTGCAAAATTTTAAAACATATAACACCAACTGCTCCCAAAAAACAATAAATGAGGGAGCCGCTTATTGAAAAAATTTCAGCATAGTTATTAGTGGAATAAAACTTGCTACAAATTTTCTAGTAAAAACATACGTACCACCACAGTTATGCATACTATCAAACATAAAACCCGTAAAAACGTGATCAAAAACATTTCGCATGAATAACTGTAGAATGATCATATGAGAAACATTGGATGGATAAGAGCATTTATTGTCAGTTCATTTTGCATAGCAGATGTCCAAACAACACATCCTTTGCTCACAAAGATTCAGACTATTTAGCACGACTATAGGTTCATGTGCTACACATTAGTATGATGTAGCATTACAGTATCAATAAACTACAAATTGTTAATAATGAGCTTAATGATGTAAAAATCTTGGAAGCTAAAAAATCAGCATGTGATAGAAATGGTATAACTTTTGATAAACTATTCAATGATGAGTTCCCGAATCCATATCAAAATTCATTGTAGCTGCTCATTTTCAGTTGTATTGTTGTAGTGTGTTTTCCGCCGATTTTGTCATTTTTGTCAAAGAGTACATGAGGCCCGCAGGTAGCAAGTGGAGTGAGCAACGCGGACCATCAACAGTCGTCTTACTGTAGCGCACATCGATACGCGTACGCTGGCTCTCTCTTATTATTATTCTTTTTTCATTATTGTTATACAATTCTCATACTAAACGTGTGCCCTGCTGGCCACCATTGTTTTCGTCATTCATGGCCTCCCCGCACGCAGCCATCTATCTTCTTGTCCCAGTGCGTGGGAGTGAATTGTTTATTTTCTTTTTTTTCTTGCTCGCCCTCGCCTCTATTTAAGTATTTGTTTTTCTTTGGATTGCATAATATTCAAAAGTTAGAAAGCATACTTGTGTCAGTTTTATGCAATTAGGGAGACAATTAAGGAAACATCTTCTTTCCTTAATTGGTGGGATAATTAGTGTCCGGTTTAAGTACAAGTAATTTAGTTGATCGGGTAAACGTGGGTGTGGGAAACACGTACATTAAGGACGAATCCCGGAATCCCAATCCTGCCTGTGACTCATCAGCGCCCGACTTATTTACAAATACAACAGTATGATTTTGGTTAATGTTTTGAACCTTATTTCATGTTGATAAAACATGGCAAAATTTTATTAGCCAAATGGATTGGTAATACATGGCGCACAGTTTTGTTCGCATAACTATAGAGCAAAGCATGTGCTGAAAATTTTCAAGTAATAAACCTACAAAGCTTCAAGAAGACTGTTGATTTGTGTTTCATTCATTCGTTCGGCCGCACATTCTTCCATCAATATGGATTGAACAATTTTTGATCGACATGTAAGTGAATTATTGAAATAATATACCTGGAGCACAATTGTTGTATTTTTAAATGAGTCGGGGCTTGATGAGTCAGGCAGGAGTGGGATCCCAGGGTTCGTCCTTAATGTACGTGTTTCCTACGCCCATGCTTACCCGATTAACTCAATTAACTATACTTAAACCCGACACTAATTACCCTACAAATTAAGGAAAGGCACTTCCTTAACTTGTCTCCCAAATTAAAATAAAGTGAAAGAAAAGGAGACTTTTCTTGGATTTTACCTTTGCACAAAAAAGAATACTTACTATACGAATGGGACGGGGCGAGAGAACAATTATCACTCCCACGCACTATGGGAAAACACCAACAAAAATGTAGGAGGCGGCGAGTACAGAATAAAAACAACTAATGTTAAGAATACAAAAAACAACTTAATACACACCATGAGAGAGAGCCAATGCACACGTACCGACATGTGCCACAGTAAGATGGCTGTCGATGGTCCATGTTGCTCACTCCACTTGGTACTTGCGGGCCTCATGTGCAAAATGACAAAAGTGACAAAATACGGCAAAATCGGCGGAAACACGCTACAACACAATCATGTATTCCAACATATTCCCTAGGGCTGAATGCAAAACTTATATTGAGTATGTTTCAAGGGCAATGGTGGTTATACAGGCCAATTCAGGATGTTTAGTTGAGATATCTAACACTATGAGTATGGTGCTGACAAAGGATTTTTACACTGTTACTTTCAACTATGTAAGACTAGTTTCCCTGTCTTATTGATGGGTCGGAAAAGGGTAACAAGGCAGAAAAGTACCTCAAACTTGTTAAATCTTACACTACTTCAATAAAGCTTTATTGGATGGTACAATTGTAACATTACGGCCAAATATATAACCAAAAAAAGAAGAATATAACTGTCAGATTATATACCATATATATACCATTGTCACATGCCAACAAAGTATCAACGTCATGTGATTTCCCATGCTGATATTTTGTTACTTTAATCATTTGTCATTTTTATTATTATTTCTGATTATTTGTCATTTTATTATTATTTCGGATCATTTGTCACTTTATGTGTTTCTGTTTTGTTTTTGCTCCATCATTTATTTTACTTTATTTTGTTTCATTCTGTGGCAGCTACTGTATGCCTCTTTAGCTAAAAGTCTTCCTTTAAAGGGCACTATGTGCTTACAGCTGTTTTGGGTCGCGTTACATGCCCCTTGTATCAACAGAGTGAACTTCACTCCTGCTGACGAAAAAAAGTAGCTTTCGAAACTTTAGCTAAAGACATTCATATGTTTAGCATAGGCACTAAGTCGGCCTCAATGTTAAATGTATTGGAACTGGGCAAGTGCCTATGTGCGCACAGGCCCTTTCTGCTGCTTTATCTTTGCAGAATTTGAACTGGGCGTCGTTAACTCCGCCCAAGTCTTACTGTAGCTGACAGGGTCTTTAAAAACATGTGTTGTTATGTATTTTTGCTCATTTTCTGGGTTCACCAGCTCTCTTTTGTCTTTAGTCCCCCTCCTGCCACCACCCTTCTTTATTGTTCTTATTTCACCGCATATAGCCATCCCCCTGTTACATTTTAAATAAATGGATGGCGTTGGGGCACTCTCTGACCAGTTTCTTGCCTCCTTGATCCATGGGGTCAGAGGAAGGAGTGTTGTAGTGTGTTTTCCGCCGATTTTTATTGTTTTGTCAAAACGCGTCACAGGCCCGCAGGTGGCGAGTGGAGAGAGCAAAGCAAACCACCAGCGGCCATCTTACTGTAGCGCACGTCGGTACGCGTGCGCTGGTCGCTCTTCATTCACTTATCGATTAACGTATTTTTTGTGTGTTTTTATTGCCCCACTAGTTGTGTGCCCCGCCGGCCGCCACTAGCACATATTAGCAGCCTCCCACCACGCTTTCTCGTCTTTTCTTGCCCGTGCGTGGGAGTCGAATTATTGTTATTATTTTCCTTTTTGTCTCGCCCGTCGCGTTTTTGTCACGTAAGTTTTCGTACTTTTATTGCATAATAATAAATAGGTAGGAAAGTTCTCTCGCCCTTTTGGTACTGAGTAGTAAGGGAGACAATTAAAGAAACTAGGGTTTTTCTTTAATTGTTGGGTTAATTATTGTCGGGGTTTAAGTACCGGTAATTAGTCTATCGGGTAAACGTGGGTGTGGGACGCACGTACATTAAGGACGCAACCTCGGAATCCCAATCCTGCTCTCGACCAAGACCAAGATACAACACTGGTGACCGTTTGGATTGTACGTTGCCGCTCCCCGCTGTTGCGTTGCATCCGAAAAAATCCAAAGAGTTCAAAATTCGACCCCCCCGTAGCTGCGCCAAAGGGTACAAACGAGGTTATTATACCTTGAGAAAAAAGATGCCAACGGTAAGCCACACACCGCCGGACTTCACTCGATTTCCGTCGCGCTCCAGTTCTCCGAACGCCGCCACAGCCGCACGCCGCGCCTTAAGTTTTGATCAGATGATGCTGCCGCGACCGTCAAATATTACGCAATCGACAGCGGTACCCACGGTAAGCCTCCCGCCCCATAATCCGCCCTTGTCTAATTTTAGCATCCCCGCGTTGGACGGGATGGCACAGCCGCAAACACCGCTTATTCCCGCAACCGCGGCGACAATCAATTCTCAACTCCCGCGGCCGCTAGATCAAAATCCCATCACCGCCGCTGTGAACTGCCCCAACGCGCCGACCGCACCGCAAATGCCGCCGCCAAGCGCGGCAGCCAGACTTAATAATGATCCAACCGTCGCCAGAACCGACTCCTCCGAATCTTTTGTCAATATTGAACCGCCGCAAGCCCCAGCCGCCACCCGCGCTTCAGCAAATAATCACCGTTGCAGCCTAGCAATCGCAAACGCCAATGAAGTCCAAAATCTCCGAATCGAAGCACGCGACGCGCTGGAACAACTCAACACCGCCGCCGCGCGCATAACAAACAACGTTCCTACGGTACAAACCATCGATCAAATTATCGGCGCCGTCTCCGACCAATTTCAAGCCCAGCAATTACGCGTCCAACGCGAAATCCAAGAACAAACAAAAGCCACTAATGCGCGTTTCGCCGCACTCGCTGAGCAAATGCAACAATTGATTTCCACAACCGCCGCCGCAACGCACACGCGTAATCCGCCTATACCAAGACCGCCGCCGGTGTCCTCACGGTTTCACGGCGAGGAAACAAGAGATATTTATATCCCAAACGAAACTCTCCGTGAAACTGAACCGGCTCCAGTCTTTGGCAGGCTACCAAACCAAGTCAAACCCAAAGCACCGTCGACGGATACCTTGTATAATAACGAATTCGCCCGCACTACGCGCGCCGATGAAGATTTACACCGTTCCGCGCTTCAAAGACGCCCACCGCCCGCGGCAAACCAATTTGGCTTCTCAGATTACCCACCCGAGGATTATTATGAACACCCGCACCCTTGGTACGACATGCCGCGCACGTCTCATCGTGAGGAAGATATCCGCATCAAAACAATAGTCGACAATATGCACCCGCTGATAATCGACGGCGCCGCAACAAATAAACGCCTGTTACGCTTCTTCATCCGACTGGAAAACGAGTTCGGTTACGATGCCTCCAATCACGTGAAGATGAGTGCCCTTCGCCGACTCACCCGCGATACGCCAAGCGATATGATCCAAGATATGACGCGGTACGAAGACGCCAAACATTTACTCATGTTCCAACTGGCACCCGATTGCAATCCGATGACTCTTAAACAAGAACTTGCGTCGATAACCCCAGAAGCTGGAGAAGAACCCGCCGCGTTCCTGAGTAAGGTAATGACTTATGTACAACTATTGTATCAGCATGAAGATCAAACTTTCCGGCACAAACAAGTAATTGACAACTTTTTGACCAAAATGCCTGTTTTCTATCAACTCACAATTGGCGAACAAGCAAAGGGTTTTACAAATGTTCAACAACTGGCCGACGCCGTAGCCAAAGCCCGTAGTGTCCTCAATGCAACTAAAGCCGAAATCGGAACCGCGGAAAGACCCATTCTTGTAAATCAAGCCGATCCGGATGCACCACCACCGAAGTCGCCACAACCATTTGACCGCCGTTTCAAACGCCGCCGCAGCATGGACCGCCCTCAAAACCGCTACCGCGAGCGCTCTCCCTCAATGGACCGTAGGATGCAAAATTCGGCGCCGCAACCCACAAAATTCGTCTCTTTTCAACCACAAGCAATTGAGCCACCGCCGCCGCAGCTGCCGGGCACGGAAATGCTCTTGGAACAATTAATTCAACGATACGACCGCGACTATGAAGAACGAAAGTCTCGTCAACGCCCTGAAGAAACGATATCCAACAATAGGCAACAAAGCCCGCGCCATCTATCTCAGAACAGAGAACCGTACGCAAATCGCTTTGACCGATCCGCCAGCAGAGACCGCGCACGCACGATGCAACCTACAGGCCTTTGGTGCAACGCCCACAAATCCCGCACCCACAATACCGAAGACTGCGTCTGGCTCAAGCGGCAGAACGCTCAACAGTCAGCCCAACTTGAACCAAACCGCCCAAATTACGCCGCCCAACCACGGCAAGTTGATTTTCGAAACAATTCAAACGACGTCCGTGGACAACGCGATTGGCGACCCCGCCGCGGAGGACCGCCCCAACAAGGTGCGAACTACGCCTGCGGCGCGCGAAACCATTTTTATGAAGGTAACATTATACAACGCCCAAATGATTTTGTTCAGAATACCTATGCCGTCTACCCGAATCATCAATTTCCGGCGCCATGGGAACAACATATCCATTACAACGCGGTACCGGCTCCATACGTCACGACGCCGACGGATTCATCGGGCGCTAGTTCTCAATCATCGGAATTGCAAATTACCCTACCCGCCCTTCGGGCACCAAATACGGCGCCAATATCCACGCTCGAAACATGCGTTAACAGTCAATCAACGTCAACAGCCAATATGGTCATTCCATCCAAAGAAATCGCCTCCGCCGCGCCCATAGTTAGTCCCGGCATCGTCTGTTGGAACGCAACAGGTCGCGCTTTTCAAGATCCCTGTCACATCCGCTTGTCCGTTTGTCAAATTGATAACCTCACGCCGTCTTCCAAATCATTTGTCCGCAAGTACACTTCTACGAGAGCCTTTCAAATCCCAATCAAAATTGGAGCCGTCAAAGCACAGGCGCTAATCGACACAGGTGCCCAATGTTCCCTCCTCTCATCAGGATTAGTCAAACGCGCCTTCGACAAGCAATCGCTCTAACTCCCGATTTGTGGAAAAATCAAAGTAGCCGATGGCGCCGTAGTCAATGCTCACGGCCCAGTAGTCGTTACGATGGAATCCGTGTTCGGAGAACACATGATCAAATGCGTAATCCTTGACGACGACGGAAACGATCAATGCATCATTGGAACCGACTTCCTCGCGCACCCCGATATTCACGCCATTTTAAACTTCAAAGACAACTATATAGAAATTCAGGACGTCAAACTGCCGCTAAAAGTAATCGCCTCGGTCCGCCCGCAAACAGAATTGTTTCTAAACGCCGCTAACGATAACGTCTTAGAAGAAATACAGGAGGACGAACGAGTAAGTTGTTATGATGATAAATCCGACATTTTCAGCCAACCCGAAGAAATCGAAGTTGAACAACCGATTCGGCAGGCTCAACCTAGTCCACACCAACCGCCCCCGCGGCGGCTGGAGGTTACCGAGCTCGCCGAACCGATTTTTCTCGTCGCCCGAGCCTCTGTTTCGATTTCACCACACTGCCAACAATGGGTCAAAAGTAGCGTTTTTCCCACAACATCGGCGACAGTGCCCGACGTGATCGTACAACCACTCGCCACTGATAACGTTGCCGCAGAACTTCCAGTCGAAACCGCAGTGGTCAACATCACCAACGGCCATTGTCCGCTCCTCTTCATCAACAATACGCCCAACAGTATCAAACTCCGACCAAATCAACTCATTGCAATGGCAAAGCACACACTGGAGTATTCCAAAGCCCACGCCGACTGTCAAATAGCAACCGCTGCCGCCGACCGCGACTTAACCGACCACGAGCCGGCCGCACTGGACAAATTGTTCCCCGGCAACAACGCACAACAAAAGCTGGAATACGCCCTGAACAAAATGACGGAAAAGACATACGTTTCTACCGCGCAAAAAGCAAAAGCCCTCAAGATGCTCCGACAGCACCGCGATGTTTTCAGCCTCCCCGGAGACAAACCAACTATCACTAGCGAGTTGACCATCAGCAGCGACACCGGCACAGCAAAGCCCGTATCCCGCCATTATTACCGCGCCGCGATGGAGCAGAGACCGATTGTCCGTCGCCATATTCAAGAAATGCTCGAAAATGATTTCATCGAACCATCCCGCTCACCTTGGGCCGCGCCGCTATTTTTGGTAAAGAAGAAAGACGGCTCTTGGAGACCCGTTGTCGACTACCGAGGAATAAATCACGTTACGCCGAGCGACAAATTTCCGATCCCGCGCATCGACGACTACTTGGACGCAATGGGACACGCGAAATTCTTCACTACGTTGGACCTCAAAGCAGGGTACTGGCAGGTACCTCTCGATGCCGAGTCCCGCGATAAAACAACCTTCATTTGCCAAGAAGGTTTGTTTGGTTTCAAAGTGTTGCCGTTCGGTTTGAAGAACGCGCCCACCGAATTTCAACGCTTAATGGAACGAATCCTTCGCCCATATATCTGGAAAATTTGCCTCGTTTACATGGACGATATTATTATTTTCTCGAATTCGTTTGAAGAACATTTGGAACATTTACAAATTATTTTCGACGCCCTCCGCGCAGCTAATCTCACGCTTCGGCCAGACAAATGTGAATTCCTGCCGCTGCAAGTCAAGTTTTTAGGCCACCTACTTAGCGCCCGCGGAATTGCAGCCGATCCGGAGAAAGTCAAAGCTATCGCCGAATACGAATTTCCGAAGACCAAAAAAGGTATGCAGAGTTTTTTAGGCTTAGTCCAATGGTGCAAACGATTCATCCCGAATTTGGCAACATTGTCCAGTCCTTTGTACGGACTGCTACGCAAAGACGCCCAATATTTCGCGACGGATGAACACTACCCCACATTCAAAGGTATAAAGAGCGCCCTTACGTCTTCGCCCTTTCTCCGCTACCCGGTTTACGATGGCAAAGCCCAATTCGTTATTCAAACCAACGCCAGCACGACCGCCATCGGAGCAATTTTGTACCAAGAAAACGGAATCGATCAATGGGTCATCGCCTACAATAGTCGCGTACTCACCGATGCCAAAACCCGCTACAGTACAACTGAGCGTGAATGCCTCGCCATTGTCTACGGCTTCCGGATGTACCGCCACTATGTGTATGGCCAGAAAGTTATCGTCCGCACCGACCACAAGCCCCTCGAATGGCTTAAAGACGAAAAACACCGAAACTCGCGCCTTCAACGCTTCGCGATCAGCCTCCAAGACTATGATTACAAAGTCGAATACGTTAAAGGTAAAGATAACGCTTGCGCCGATTTTCTGTCTAGGAAAGATGACCGCGACAAATCCCCAATCCAGAACGCTGAAAACTTGACCGCTACGATTTTCCGTGAGAATTTTCACCCTGCTGGTGCAACTACGGAAACCGACTTAACGGTACCCGAAATACGCCCAGCAGTGGCTCCACTGCCCACGGAAGTCGACGCCGAAATCAACGCCATCACTCGTGCAATGACAAGAAAGACCATCAGTCAACCCACACTCCCTAATTCAATGCCTAAAGATGCCGACCACGAGCCGCCTCCGGCCGAAATCATCACGATTGCCGCCCACGAAGAAGTTTTGAAAGCTCAAGCCGCCGATCCCGCCATTACCAAAGTCATCGCCTCCCTCAAAACGAAAAACGCCGCCAAACATCCACCGATTTTCTTCCTCGAAGATCAAATTTTATACCGTCAACTTAAAGAGGTCAAGCAATTAGTCGTACCCGCCTCCATGGTCGACCAAACTCTTCATCAATTCCACGGCGCAAAAATTTTGAATCATCAAGGGACAAACCGTACGCTGGCAGCCATCAAAGCTCACTTTTGGTGGCCCCGCATGGAAGAAAACGTTCGAGATTGGATCAAAACCTGCAAAATTTGCCAACTAACAACGCCGCGTACGTCACCGCCTCCGCCATTGTTGCCAATTCAACCCAAACACCCATTCAAAATTGTGGCAACCGACATCGTCAACATTTCGCCAGTAGGTGAGAAGCGCCCCTACGTTATTGTTTTTCAGGATTACTTCACAAAATTCGTATCCGCGCATCCGATACCAGATCAAAAAGCTTCAACAATAGTGGAATGTTTTATTAACAACGTCGTCCTCACGCACGGCAGCCCGCTTGTACTCCTTTCCGATCAAGGTGGATGCTTTACGTCAAAACTCATGCAAGATATCTGCGAACTTCTCAAAATTAGAAAAGTTAAAACAACGGCGTACCACCCCCAAGGCAACGGAATGGTCGAACGTTTCAATCAAACATTGATCGCCCAGCTCAAAAAGTATACCGCCGACGATCCAGACAACTGGGAGCGCTATCTGCCCTACGCCATGTTCGCTTACAACGCCATGCCCCATACAGCCACACGACATTCGCCGTTCAGTTTATTACGAGGATACGAACCGCGCATCACCTTCGACTACGACTGCGCCCGCCGACTCACCTTGCTGTTGAATTACGACGCTTATCAACATATTCTGACGCAAGCTCAACTCAAAATGCACGAAAAGATTAAAGCTAACCTTGATGCCGCAGCCGCCGCCAGCAAAGAATATTTTGACCGCAAAGCTCGAAAACGCGACTTCGTCATTAACGACTTAGTTCTTTTAACCAACACGCGCAAAGCCAACAAAATTCAACCCGACTTCATCGGGCCTTTCCTCATCACGGACGCCTCCCGCGCAGCCGAAAACGTTGTTACCATTGACTCACTCGACGCGCCTGGCCGCCCGCAGACCGTCTCCATAACACGTCTAAAACCGTTTGTCCCACGACCGGCAAAGGACGCATTCGAAAACGAAGAAGGTGGACCCCGCACGCCCCACACTTCTCGCCGGCAATAGTTTGCTTTGAAATTTTTCTTTTGTGATACGGCGCTCATCACGCCGCGTTGTAAATAATTTTTACGTTTGTTTAATTTAGATCATGGCGACCTCGTTGACGAGCAAGGATGCACGGCAGTATCAACACACTTCCAGCCAGCCCGCCTTTTATCAGCATTCGCCCAACTTTACACTGTCACTTTACATCCTGCCCCGGTTCCCACACTTTCGCAATAGGAGGGGGTTTCTTCTTTAATGTTAGGTTCTGTTCAGCGCGAGGCCATTCGGTTTACTTCCGCCCGACCCTGGCCGCTATCACTCTCATAAGACTAATTGGGAAAGGTTGATTTTATTCTCCATTAATATAGTAGTGTTTGTGTTGCTTTTCGTAATGGTAGTAGTTGCAACTTCTTACTTTACACTTTCTTCACCTTTCAGCGGCTCATTCTTTTAATATTTCATTTCCATCTTTCGCTTCCATCAGCAATAGTCGCATTTTCCAGCCGCTCCCAAAAATTTTATTTTTTTCAAAATGATGACGCCGTCGACTGGATCAACCTCCACGGCCGACGAGCCTCCGCCGTATCGTGAATCGATAAACATCAACGAACGATACGTCTGTTGGGCCGAGCAGCAGCCCCACCAAAACGATCTAAGTTTCGCCTGCGACGGTATTTTCTCATTTTATGCTTTTGCTGCTTATACTTGCATGCTTTTGCTTGGGACCCCATGGGTACCTCCCCCCCTGTAGTTCTGGGTCAGAGTTCCATGGTCAGCCGCCGCGATCCCGTCATCGTCAAGTTGTGGCCTCCTCAGTCCACAACCGGCCGCTGCTTTGATTTCTGCATACCACAACTCTCGTTATCTCGCTCTCGTAGCCCGACCCAGTTGTCCAAATGCGCCCATCAAGGTGACATCGCCGCCCAAGCCAACGCCGCCTCAAAGCATGTGTCCCTCTGACGAATTGACAACACCACAGCGCCTTCCTCCTAATTCATGTTTACATCATCCTTCATACCCCATGTCGCTTATTCGACGTGGTGTCCCATGTGTCAATGATGAGTATCACATTCGCTCTTGTTTAGAAAACAACGTCAAACGCCTGACTCGCGTTGCCGATTTGGAGTCGTGGTACATCTCCATGTACGCGCGACCCCCGAATGTCTTGCCGCCGCCGATATTCCTTTCACCCTGAAGTTTGGGGCAGGCCTTGGCCGCCCAACCCACACCAAACTTCCGCGGCTACACACTGGTCGGCTTTGACACCGAATCAATTATGGCCGCCGACGTCAAACAGTTCCAATTCACCGTGCAAATGCCAGCCGACCCCATGGCGTCTAGCTACCCCCGCTACGTTCAACTTGCGTTCCGGAACGGCATGATGTTCGTCTTCGAAACGTTCACCGCCACCCCGGAAGACTGGACCGCGCTTTTCGCCCTAGTCGACGGCGACCACACCATCGTAGTCTCTTTCGATGGAGCCGACGACTGGGCGGGAATCTATGCGCTTCTGGGCACTCAATTTCGAACCGACCAACAAAAGAAGAACAAAGACCCCGTCGTAAAAGCAATCCACTTCGACGCGTACCGCGTCATTCGAAACATCGACATATCCCCGTCATTGTACGAGTTGGCACGACGGATTGGTTTCTTTCCGGAAAAACGCACGCTCAAAGCTACGGTTTCTGCCATGTGGGCGGTGGACGTTTCAAAGCTCACTCTACGCTTCCCGGGAGCCCTACGCTTTTTCAACAACCTGACGACGTCGTTCCTGCAATCCGACGTCCTGGCCTACGCGGCCCTCGACGCCTATTATCCGCTGCTATTGTTCTTGGCATTTGGTCGTTACGGCTTCATCCCCGAGGTCTACAACGCTCCCGCGTTGTTTCCCCACGACTCGTTGGACGCCGCCGAAATTGATCATCTCGCTGAATACGTCATCGCCACCTTTCACAACGTCGCGTTGTCGGATGTCCTGCCCCCCGACTACGCCAACCGAATATACCCAACGACTTCGCAAGTGGCCTTACCCGCAATCATGCGAGATGAAGTTCTTTCGGCTTATAAATTTTTTATGTATGATTGCACATCGTCCGACCACGGTTGGTCTTTCTGTTTAGGTACGGTTCCCAATGGCTTCCGAGATGTCAAACCATTGACACGAACAACTCACCCGAAGCTTCTCCCCGTTCCAAAAGTGCCGAAGAAAAAGAAAAAGAAACAAAAGGACGAATGGAACAAGTCACCAGACGTTTCCGATGACGAAGATCCGGCTCTCAAACCACGATCGGTGTTCGACGATCCCAAACGCCTTCAAGCAGCCGTCACGTCGGCCATGAAGAGCAATCTCACCCATCGGATTATCGAGTTGCTCAATTTTCCGCTTTCGCCGATATACAAGTTGGCCATCCGCGATTGTATGCCATACAACGACCCCAATTTACCGCCGCTCCCTCACGAAGTTGACGATCTTTGGACAGAACGCGTAGCGGCTGACCAACCCCTACGGGAGCGCACTTATAACGGTACCCATTATCGTTATCACCCTTCCACCATCCTTAACTTTTTACAGGTTGACGGAGAGTGGTTCCGAAAGCTAACGTCTTTCATGCCGCTAGCCGCACTCCTAGCTTCACCGTGTTCCGCCGCCGAATATGCCGTCGTCAACAATATTCTCCTTCGCCACGCTCAATCTATGACGCCAGACATCCGCGCTGCGTTTTACGAGTGCATGTGGTACCGTAGCGACGGCAACCCCAATTCGCTTCTTACGAATTGGATGAACCGTATCCCGGAACGCGAGCCCAGTTTCTCTAGCGACCCAGGAACGTATATTTGCAATTGCTTTGCGCTACGCCCGATTGTGATCAACGAAGACTTCCGTATGGAAACGTCAGTCGAAGAAATTGATATCGATGAAAACGACTATACGGCCAATCCACACAGCCGTTTCTATTTCTATTCAACGTTCATCGCGCTCATCGATTACCAAAACCGTTTTTCGTTCCCCGCGCCGGTGTATGCGTACCCCATGCCGACTACGGCTTCGGTGCAACCACTCACCGCCGAGGAACTCCTCGACCGCCCTATTGATGTCGAAGTCGAACCTGCCGACGACGAACTACTCGAAACGCCAATCTTCGACCTCAACATAGCGAAGCTGCCGCCGTCAACAGACGTGTCGGCCCTTCCTATGGTACCCGCGCCTTCCGATATAACCGCGACCGCCACGCAAATCAACGATTTCTTAAAATTGACGCTCGATGAAATTTCCAACATCGCACCGGCGCCGATGGACGAGTCTACACCCGTCCAACCCACCGTGATTGATTCCGAGACGATGACGTCAGAACACATGTTGACAGATATACCCGAAGAAAGCATGGTGGACCAATCCACGTCTATGGACGTCGTCTCTACAGAACCGGCAACTACGATAATGACCACGGCACCCGCCGTGGATCCACGAATATATTTGGCGACGCCGGCAGCTTTGCCGGGACCTCCGATAATTGCCACCAATGCCGCAGCCAGGTATAGTGCTCCCGTACGTTTTTCGCAACAGATTATTTCAGCTACTCAATGGGACGCCTTGGCCGCAGCCCTCGCCGCGTATCATTTTCCGCCACCGCCGCCCGGTATGCTGTTTCCCGAATATCAGTGGAAAGATTTCCCCGAAGCGTTGAAAGAACAAATACAACAAATTTTGTTGCCGCCAACGACGTTCATCACCCCGGCCCCGCAAGTAGCGCAAATGGCCCCCGCGGTGGCCCAACCCGTCATGCAACCACCGGCTCCATTACTGCCGCCGGTCCCATCGCAACCGCAACCGATCCCGCAACCGCCGCAACCAGCGATTCTGGTGCCGCCGACGATTCCTGTGGATGTTCAAACCCCACAGGCACCCAGCACGTCCGTGCCGGCTCTAGATCGCTACGGTAATCCTATCCGAAGACCCGGCCGGTATGAACACTCGATAAAACGAAAACAACAGCTCCAAGAAGAATCGGCGTACCGCAAATCCCACAAAACAAGGACAACGGACGAACCGAGTACGCGGCGTATGCCGCCACCCAGCACTTCGCGTGCTGAGCGCGGCCGACCGCCCAGCGAATGCACAACCTGACGCCGCGAACAACGCGATAAACAGAGGGCCCGTGAAGAAGCCGAACGCTCTTCACACGCCACGTCAACGCCGAAACCTAAACGCGACTCTTCCAAAACAGTAGCGCCGGCAGCGAAACCGCCGCCTACTCATCACGATAGCCACTGTTCACGCCACGAGTCTCACTCTCGTGATGATCGCCACCGCAAAGAAACGCAACAACCCAGCCGCGATAGTCGTCAAAAAGAACACCGTGAGGATGCACCGCCGCATCGTACCCAAAGCGAACAAACGCGACAGGTGCACTCGACGGGTTTTTACGAAGAGCATTATCGACACGGTTTTCGCCGTTCACCATCGAAACTAACGGATTACATTAGCCCATTGCACTGAGACGCGGAGATTCAACGACGTTTGGAAGCTTTAAAAAACCCACCGAAGGATGAGTTCAAAGTTCCGCTTCCACCGCCTCCCATGGACGTGGAACCAGCAATGCCTTCGATCCTGCCTACGGTGACGTCGCAGCCGTCTACGGCTTCGACACCGGCTACGACGACTACGATAACTCACACCACGTCGCTGCCGCCTACGGCCCCGACGTCGGCTCAGAGTACCGGGCAGGCCCAGCCGTCTTTGGTCATTACTACTCGGCCGGTTCTTGGAGCTCCCTTGCCACCTAGTTCCGCACCAGTCATTAAACCGCGATTGCCAAGCGAAGCCACACATTTGCCAAATTACACGGGATTCCGAACCACCGATAAGCCGCACTGCGTTACGTTAGTCACACCGGGCTACCCGCCACATATTGACCCGGCCGTCGAATTTTTCTCACCACGCACGCTGCACGAAATGGTGCTGATCAATTTTTTCGGGCGCCTTCGAATTCACATCATAATGCCCGTGCACATCTGCGCCACGAACGCTTCACTGGCGCTGTACCAATAGTTCCGCGACCATTATCGCCCCGCATACGTAGAACAACAACCCCCGATCTTGCACGCCGTCGCCACGGTGATATTGAAATGGGTCGCCGGTCTATGGGCCGAGGAGCTCGGCGTCGTTGACCCTGTTCACACCGCCCACTTGACCCTTTTCCTCTACAAAGCCCGCGGCCTAGATAACCCTTCGTGCCTACTCCAAGCCTACAACACTGCTGTCGGACTCATCGACAGCTGGATGGCTTACCCGAGCTACGCACCGTTTCCACAGCCGCCCGAAATCGCCGACATCTGAAGAATTTATTTGCAATATCACAGCGAGACAGATCGCCCCGCGCCCCTGCTGCGTCGGCACAACTTTTCCGCCCAGTGGAATCTTTTGCCACCGCGACCATTGCCGCCAACAGGGACGCCGTCCGACAGACCGTCGCTAATTGCCACTCAGTTGCCAACACCAGGCGTGAACCCGCTCTCGCCGCTTCAACTTCAAACGTCAACCTCATCGTCGTGCTGCTGGGATACCTCCGATTACTGTCGATCCCGCTATTCCCGTAACATCCGTTTTGATGGCCACGACGACCCGTACGATCCTCACGGCTATCACAACGATCGTTACCGACGAAACGAACGCGATCGCCGCGATCCTCCACAAAATCACCGCTCCGCATCCGATACTCGTTACCGCCGCCCCCATTGAACAATAGCTTTTTGTACAGTAACATTGTTTTTTCTTCATTTTTGTGTTTCTTAACCTCATTTTGATCCGGTTGTTCTATTTCTAATCTCGTTTTGCTTTATACTTTTGTACTAGTTTCCAGCGCACGTGCAGCCGACGCTGCACACACACACAGTAAGTTGACCGCCGGTGGCCCGCTACACGCCCCCACTCGCCCCATTTTGTCCGTATACCTTGCCGCTGGACGCACTATTGTTGCCGCCGTCCAAAATCGGCTCAAACTACCCCAACAACTTCGCCCGCCCCGCTGTGTGACACCGAAGAATTCTTCGGCAACCCCGGCGACGGCCTGTAGTGGTGGAGCCCTTCCCCTTGCATGCTCTTTTCGGTATTCCCTGACGATCGCTTAGGGCGATCTACTGCAAGGGGGGAGGGGTGTTGTAGTGTGTTTTCCGCCGATTTTTATTGTTTTGTCAAAACGCGTCACAGGCCCGCAGGTGGCGAGTGGAGAGAGCAAAGCAAACCACCAGCGGCCATCTTACTGTAGCGCACGTCGGTACGCGTGCGCTGGTCTCTCTTCATTCACTTATCGATTAACGTATTTTTTGTGTGTTTTTATTGCCCCACTAGTTGTGTGCCCCGCCGGCCGCCACTAGCACATATTAGCAGCCTCCCACCACGCTTTCTCGTCTTTTCTCGCCTGTGCGTGGGAGTCGAATTATTGTTATTATTTTCCTTTTTGTCTCACCCGTCGCGTTTTTGTCACGTAAGTTTTCGTACTTTTATTGCGTAATAATAAATAGGTAGGAAAGTTCTCTCCCCCTTTTGGTACTGAGTAGTAAGGGAGACAATTAAAGAAACTAGGGTTTTTCTTTAATTGTTGGGTTAATTATTGTCGGGGTTTAAGTACCGGTAATTAGTCTATCGGGTAAACGTGGGTGTGGGACGCACGTACATTAAGGACGCAACCTCGGAATCCCAATCCTGCTCTCGCTGCATCTTCTCCACCCCGACCAAGACCAAGATACAACAGGAGTTGAAATCAGTAAGAGGAATTGAAGTGCAGGAGAGATAGCCAGGCATTGACCTTAACGCCAGTGCTTCCCTGCGCCTGCCCTAAACTTAGGAATCAACTTAGGAATCCTGACTCAGGGGCGAGAAGTCCAGTACAAGAATACTACCTGCCCAAGAAATGCCTGCCCAAAACCAGGCAGACAAGGTGACACACTTTTTGGACACAAATAAAACACTTTTCTAACTAAACATTTATTTATAAAACTTACCTATAAATCGCCCATTGCAAAAAACGGTTTGTAGCCATATGCGCCAGTTTCAATTGGGCTTTCCCATTTGTGCCCTAGCCAATTGCATTGATTTTCAAGTGCACCATTTTTATATGCGCCCTATGCATTTGCCCCACTGTATAATGCGCCAACTGCAATTGGGCTTTTTGCAAACGGGCCCCCTTTGTGTGTTGTAGTGTGTTTCGGCCGATTTTGCCATTTTTGTCAATCCGCGCATACGGCCCGCAAGTACCAAGTGGAGCGAGCAAAACGGACCATCAACAGCCCTCTTACTGTAGCACACGTTGGTACGCGTGCACTGCCTCTCTCCATGTGCATTATTCATTGTGTTTTGGTAACATATGTTTTCTATAAGTAATACGTTGCACTCATTGCATCCCCGCACGCTCGTCTTTGTTTGTTTTCTTCCCCAGTGCATGGGAGTGAATTGTCTATAGTCTCGCCCAGACACGTTTGTAAGTAAGTATCTTTTATTGCGTAAGATAAAAATTGAAGAAAGGTTTTCTTCCTCCCTTTATCTTAATTCGGGAGACAGTCAAGGCAGCATCTTTTCCTTGATTGTTAGGGTTATTAGTGTCAGGTTTAAGCACTATTGATTAAGTTAATCCGGTAAGCGTGGGCATGGGAAATACGTACATTAAGGACGAATCCTGGCATCCCAATCCTGCTTAACTCATCAGCCCCCAAATACAAATACATGTGTTTTAATTCATCATAGAAAGGCAATGGATGCACTGGTAATGAAAAAAGTGGCAAAGGTGACTATTGTCTGGAGAAATTGTTTAGGAAGCATTTTTTTACAAAATTTTTCCGATCTGAAAATTTTTGCTGTGTATTTATTTTTCTCAGACTTACGTTGTTAATCTATATCACAGTTTAGCTACTGCAAATGATTCTATGATATGGTCATGATTCTATGATCAGGCAATCCTGTACCCAGTACCTTCATACTTCAAATTTGTTCAGAAGCAGCAAAACTAAACATTTACTCCAAATCTTACCACTCAAGTTCGAAAGTCAAAATAAACACGACACAAATGCATAGAGTTACAGTATTCAATAGGCCAACGGATAAGCCAAATTATAAGCTATACTGGTCATAAAATCAATAGCATTAATTTGACCCTGATCATACTGTAGATTGAGTGTAAAAAAATTCTAATGTTCCAAATGTGACATAATTGCACTTTGCTAATTTTCAACTCTGGCTATGTGGCAATCTGTGTGGTCCTGTACGACTGTATAATAATTTACAATGTTGTTTTTTCCTAGTTTGTGTGGTCTTCAAGAATAACTATATTTCTCATTTGAAACTATGTTTTCAGTGTCCAATTACATTATGGCCGAAATGAACAATGGGCATTTGCTAATAGTAATAGCGCATATGACAATGGCCTGTAACGTGTGTCGCACCAGGTGGGAGCGTGCGCTTCCACCAACTGCACAGCCCTGCACCGCCTGAGCGAGTGCAGCAGTGCCCGTCACAAATGTCTGAGTGTGGGGCCCTGACTTGTGCGTGAAACATCAAGTCTACGGGTTCAGAGGCAAACGCACGATGGCAGCGTGTGTGCGCATCGTGACAGGCCCATATGACACATGGCACATTTGGATCAGCGCAATTGGCAAAAGCGCATATGAAAAGGGTGCAGTTAGTTGACTACACCCCCAAAAAACATGACGTCTTACCAATATAAAAACGAGACGAGTAATGTACAGGCGAGATGATAATTATAATATGGCAGGTGAGACGCGCGAGAATAATCAATAATAATTCACTCACTAATTCACAAAAACCATCTTCTACAGTAAGCGTTGCGCTAGGTCAGGCATGGTCGATGTGTTGTACTTGCAGGCGTTTTTACAAAATCCACAAAACTATTCGAAAATCCTGAAAATCGGTGGAAAAACACTACAACACCTGTCTAATTTGCACATTCACCCCCACAGTCTTACTGTACCAGGACCCTTACCATTGCCTATTTTTAGGAATAAGGTCGTCTCACCCAGACCGGATTCCCTGAGCCATCCTCAAGAGACCAGTTTCCCACTGCTGTAGGCATGTCATAGCCGGACTAGGTTCAGAGTATATTGTTGTTAGGGGTAATTAGGGGTAACCCTTATTAAGTTGGTTTTCCTCCCTAAGCCTTCCCCAGTTAAGAAAAGCTCCCTCCCCCTGAGTTAGGGCCAAAAGGTTCACAATTGAGGTCCCAGCTTCTAGGTTATCTCCCAGATGACCCCGTCCATCGTTCATACTGAACAGGACCAACTTTGGTCACCCCTAACCTGGTGGCATTGTCCTTATTCTACAGTACTAACTCCAGACCAGCACCACAGTACCTATAGTTCCTTCTATAGCCAGGTACTAGCCGGGTTAGGTTCCAAATAGAAAATAGCCTTCACCAAGAGAATGTTATAGAATATTGTGGAAGGTTCCGCACCATTCCAGGGAAATGCACTACCATGAAATGTACCTGCACATCATGTAACATGCGCATGCTGTAGGATACATCACTTCACTTATCTTGAGCATTGTTTCCCAGTTTTTATCTGTCGGAAATAAAACTTTGAATTTCGATTTTTTTAGAATATCAGAAATTCAGAATTTTGAATTTTGAGAATTTCTGACTTTTTAAATTTAAAATTGAACTTTAAAAATTGAATTCGTTTTATTTTTGAGAATCCCAAAATTTTACGATTCCAAATTTAAGTTCTAAATTTGATTTTGCTAAATTTTCCAAATTTCAAACATTATCAAAATTTTTAAATAAATACTTTCAAACTTGAATCACAAATTTTAAATTTTCAGATTTAAAAAAATTTAAATTGAATTTTTCGTCAATCTTTAGAATTTCTGTTCCCAAAAGTTCTCAAATAGAGTTACAGATAAAAAACTTCAATTATTAGAATTCCAGATTTTTGAAATTTCAATTTGACCCTTCAAATTTTAATTTGTTGAATTTTTAGAATTTCACATGTCACATTTTACGCCATGTCACGTGTATGACATGTTTATCTTGGGAGAGCTGGGGAGGTTTGGGTATCTCATCAGGTAGTACCGTGTTTTAGACATCACATTGATGGTGAACCATATCAGATTGATCCTATTACAGTGAGTAATAGGCTGTGACTCCTGATGGATACTGGCATTTTCCCCAGGCTTCCCAAGTTGGCGTTGGGGCCTAACCTGGCAATTGGTGGCTATAGAGAGGTCTATAGTTGGTTCTCTTGTGTTGTCCTTGGGGTCTTGCTGTAGGGTAACGGACAATGCTGCCAGGCTAGGTGCGACAATCCCCGAGTCCTACTCAGTGAGAGTGGGGACAGGGTCACCCGTAAAATGACCTAATTTGTGGGACCCGATTATGAACCAGACAGCCCCTTTTAGCCCGAACCTGAGGGGTGGAGGCCCTACTTATCTGTGGAGACCTTGGGAAACCGACTTAGGAAGGATTTCCCAACAAATAACCCACAAATAACAATAATCCCCTGAGAAGACTCACCTAGTCCTGTTTCTCAAGCGATTACGACGCAACGGGCGGCAAGTCCCTGGATGCTTTCGGTCTTCTGGCACTGGGAGCGGGGGATGCGATCCTCAAACGTCCTAGGCGGCGAGCGGCAGCGAGCGGCGGCGAGCGGGAGGGAGCGGGAGCGAGCAGGAGGCGAAACTCCAACGTTTAATTCACGAACTGGGGCAGTCGGACACCTGGCACTGATGGGCAGCGGGGTACTGTAGGCGGTGAGCGGCGGACGCAGTAAGAAATGCAAGGGTATGCAAATTTATTT
Source organism: Romanomermis culicivorax (assembly GCA_963922205.1). NCBI lineage: Eukaryota > Metazoa > Nematoda > Enoplea > Mermithida > Mermithidae > Romanomermis > Romanomermis culicivorax. Next base: position 59,438 of record CAWUHX010000503.1, read on the forward strand.
AAAATAATAGGCGGCGGACGCAGTCGAGTATATAAAAATATGCAAATTGAACAGGGCGGCGGACGCGAAGTGACAACCGGACGAAAAGCTTGGTGAACCCAAGAATGAGCGAAAAACTAAAGAAACATGTCCTTTTAAGGACATGTTTGGCTACAGCTGCAGCTTGGGCGGAGTTTCTCGGCGCTCAAGCTAACTTCTGCAGCTAGACGCGATGCAGAAGATGCCTATGAGCACATAAACATTTTTTCATTCACATGCGTTTAGCACTGAGGCCGGCTGCAGTGCCTATGCTAAGCATATGAACGTCTTTAGCTAAAACTTCTTAGCTAGTCGTTTTGCGTAACAAAAACGACGCTAATTTTTGATGATAAGAGGTGCGTGAGCGTACCAAAAATAGCCATGTGCTCGTGGAGCACGACTGGCGGAAGTTTTTAGCTAAAGGGCCTACTGTAGCCCGCGTTTGTAAAGAAATAAAATACAACAAAGCGAAACATAGAAATGCATAAAAATATAAAAACGAATGTAAAATGCATGTGTAAAAATGAAATAAACAAAAGCATGTTCGAGTAATAAACGAAATATGAAAAATAACAAAATGTCGGCATGATCAGGATCACGTGACGTTGGAGAATTGAGCGACAAGTGACACGGCGGTCCTTCGAAAAAGGGCGTCCTCGTCCTTGCAGTGGTCAGTAGTGAGGTTTTGTACGGCGTGTCCGTGGTCGTAGGTCATTCCAAGGTGTGACGGCGGAAGTGGTCGAATAGGTCCGTTGGGTTGTCGGCGGGTGGCGCCTTCTTTGATCGTAATTCGTTCGGCGGTATGGTGACCGGAGGTTGTTGATGTGTGGAGTTGCCGACATTGAATATCCTGTGCGACAGTCTAGAACACAGAAAAGAAAAATTTTCAGGGCAAGATGTAGGCTATCGCAGGGGATGCACCCAGTGAGGTGTAGGCTATCGCGTGAGGATGCGCCTAAGGCGTGACGCTTAGGTTGCTGAACGCTCTCTTCTATCCACTAAGATCCAGCATGGACAAGAGTGGATACTTCGTGAGGGGCACGGCGGTCCTTCGAAAAAGGACGTCCTCGTCCGTAAGCGGGGACAATGAAGAGAATGTATCTTGAGTTACGGGTCGGGGACCTCTGCATCAAGATGTGGGTCAATCAGATTCGGTGTAAAGTCCCGGCTTATTGAGGGATACAATAAGGGTGCCGAACCTGTTGCCTGTGAAGTGGGAGGTGTATCCTCTGCTTCACTCGGTTGTTCAGGGGACACGTAAAGTCGAAGCTGGTTGACATGTACAGTGTCTTCCTGATCCATCTCGAGACGAAGTGTGACATTGGGATATGCCACACTTGTTACAAGATAGGGCCCATCGTAGATGGGCAGCAATTTAGGAGTGAGTCCACGTTTGCTGGAGGTGCGCAGTTTGAGCACCTGATCCCCTACGTTGTACGAGACATCATGTGCCTTCCGGTCGTACGACCGTGCGTAGGCTTCCTGTGCTTTCTCAATCCGACTCTGGATTAGGGTTAAGGCATTCGTGAAATGACGTTTGACCTCCATATCATATGAGGAAACATTAATGATATGGGCCGGAGGGTTGAATGAGAGCGCGGCATCAACAGGGAGCATGGGTGTGCGACCGTACATGAGTTCAAAGGGCGAGTACCCTGTTGACTCGTTCATGCTGATATTGACGGCAAACACAGCGTATGGTAGGTGTTCATCCCAATCGGTATGTCCTTGATGAACATACATACGTAGCCGTGTGGCTAGCGTCTGATTAGCTCGTTCCACTTCGCCGTTGGTCATCGGGTGATAGGCGGTAGAGTGGATTTTCTTCGTTGCGCAGATCGCAGTGATTTCAGTCATCAGTTTTGATGTGAAATCAGTGCCACGATCTGACTGAAGAATCTGCGGTGCCCCGTGCCGGCAGACAATTTGCGTTACAAACAGCCGGGCTATGGTGTGCGCAGTGATGTCCGGAGTAGCAAAAGCCTCGACCCATTTCGTAAAGTAGTCGATAAAGACTACGATGAAACGGTTGCCAGCTTCGCTAGTGGTCATTGGTCCCATACAGTCGACACCTACCCGGTGAAACGGTCCCGTGATGGTGATAGGTTTCAGGGTCGCAGTGGTTTTCTGTCGAGCGGGCTTATTCCGTTGGCAAAGATCACACCGCTGACAGAAGGACTTGACATCCCGACTGAGGGAGGGCCAGTGGTATCTGCGAGCAATGAGCCGCGCAGTACGTTTAGCACCAAAGTGTCCAGCTAAGATGTCATGGTGATGAGCCCGGATAATGGTAGTAACCATGGATCTGGGTATGACGATCTTATTGGACTCGCCTGTCCATTTCTGTAGAACGTTATCCAACAGATGGTAGCCTCGCACATCATTCTGGTCGCCCAGAGGCTTAAGAGAGCGAATGATGTCGGCTAACTCCGGATCCTCCAGCTGAGCAGCGAAAAGGTCGGGGTGCTGCGCACCGACGGATATCTCGGCATAAGACTCTGATCGTACCGGGCGCTCCGCGCCAACAGTGATCGGTGCTGAATTACTTGAACGCGCCAGGTGCTGCACACCATCGGTCAAGGTCCTTGATCTCGCCAGGTGCTGTGCACCATCGGTGATCATCATGACATGCCCCTCAGGTCTGTAAAGGGGAGTATCATCAATACTCTGACCGGTGAGGGAGTTAGGATCCGGCAGGCGTGATAATGCGTCAGCATTACCATTAGACTGACCTTTTCGCGGCCGAATTGTCAGTTTGAATTCGGCGAGCGCGAGTCCCCACCGGGCGATCCGAGCAGAGGGGTTAGGCTTCTCCAACACTGCTTTGACCGCGGTATGGTCAGTCTGAACGACCACCTCGTGCTGGAAGAGGTATGGTCGAAAGTGCTTGACGAAATGGACAACAGCGAGGGTCTCCAGTTCTGTAATGGAGTAGTTTTTCTCGGCCGCTGTTAACCCTCGGCTGGCGTATGCGACAGGATGGTCGTATCCATGTTCATCTAACTGGCTAAGAACCGCTCCTATCCCTGAAATACTCGCATCAGTTTGAAGGATAAAGGATTTCGAAAAGTCCGGATGGCGCAGGATAGGAGGGTTTGTCAGCAGGCGGCGGAGTTCATCGAACGCCTCCTGCTGAGGTTTTGACCACTGGAAAGTAGTTTCCTTCCGTAAGAGCTTGGTGAGTGGCTCGCTGAGCCGGGCACAACCAGGGATGAAACGCCTGTAGTAAGACACGAGGCCTAGGAAGGACTTGATGTCTTTGGCGTTTTGTGGAATGGGTAGGTTTTGGACGGCGGCCAGCTTGGCTTGGTCAGGTTCTAGGCCGCTCTGTGAGATGCGATAGCCCAGGTATTCTACCTCTGAGTGCGAGAATTTGCACTTGCTCAGTCTGAGCTTCATTCCACCCCGGCGAAGACGGGCGAACACATCTGCCAGGCGCTCAAGCATTTGGGTGTGAGAGTTCCCGAACACCAAAATGTCGTCGAGATAAGTCAGAACCGTGCGCCATTGGATTCCAGTAAGGAGGAGGTCCATAAGGCGTTGAAATGTCCCTGGTGCGTTGCATAAACCGAAAGGCAAATAATTGAATTCGTAAAGTCCAATAGGCGTATTAAAAGCCGTCTTTTCTTTATCCGCCTCGGCAATCGGGATTGACCAATAAGCGTTAGCCTGGTCAAGGGTAGTGAAATACTTCATACCCTTGAGTGTGTCGAGAATGTCATCTATCCGCGGGAGAGGGTAGACATCCTTTTTCGTGACCTCGTTAAGACCACGAAAGTCAACACACATACGGTGAGAACCGTTTTTCTTGCGCACCAGGACAGTATTAGTAGCCCACGGAGACGTGCTCGGCCGAATAATACCTTTCTCCTGGAGCGCCTTGACCTCTTGCATGATGAGATCCTTCTCCTTAGGTGAGGACCGGTAAGGGAAACGGCGGACTGGGCGGGCATCGCCCGTGCTGATTTCGTGCTGGACGAGATCAGTGGAACCTGTGTCCTTTTCATCAAGAGCATAAAGGTCGGTGTATGCAACCAGCAGATCGAGTAAGGCTGCCCGGTCCCGAGGGGAGATGTCCGGTGAGATTACAGCATTGGCCTCGACCCACTGACGATCGAGGACGGTGTCTGAGTCGACCGGTGATTCCCGTGAGGGCTCACTATGCATCTGCACATGACCGATGGTCGTGTGCGGGTAGAGAACCACGGAATGAGTACTCGGGTTGACTACCTGAAGTGGTATGTGACCGTTGGTCACGGTACTCACGCTTCCAGCAAAATATACGTGTCTTTGAGATCCGGTGAGGTGCTTCGGAAAGAAGGCCACCTCAGGCACGTTCGTATAGATTGGTGGGACAGGAACAGTGAATCGTGTCAGAGAGCGAGGCTCTAGAATCACCAGGTCCTTCAGGGGCAAAGCGCCGCGGGCAGAAGGTGGGCTGTGGATGAGACCGTCACAGGGGATCCTACTTTCTTTGAACTGGAGGAAGGATTTCTCCCAGTTCAAACTGACACAATTGAACCGGCCGAGGGAGTTGGTTCCGAGGACCAGTTCAGCTGAACAGTTCTCCTGTATTTGGACCTGAATCCTTTCAGAGATATCAGCCACTGTAACTGTGATGTAGGCTGCTCCTAGCAGTGGGATCGGGGACCCATTGGCTGCGATAGGGCGTGCCCTGGTTGGTGATAGTGACAAGTTGGGCAGCTGGGCCGCTAACTTGTGGTCCAGGAGTGAGAAAACGGCTCCTGTGTCGACCAGTGCCTTTGCTTCTACCCAGTTGTTGAGGAGAACTTTGATATGGGGTGTCCGAATATCATTTGGGTAAAAAGCAGTGACCACATGACCGGAATCAGGTGTGGTGGCACCACAAGTGTGTTTGGTCTTACCGGACCACTTTGGAATCGGCAGTCCCGTACGACGCAGAAGACCTACTAGAGCATATCCGACGGAGGGTTCCGGGTCATTCAGAAGGGTGGACTCATCTTGCACCGTTAGTACATGGTCTGAGTGATCCTTCGGACTCTGAGTAGCTCCTAGTGATTCAATCTCGGTGTCGGATAGCGGAGGCGCGTTTGGCACGGGTGATGCTGGAGCATCTGAATCACTTGGCTCACGGTATCGGCCCTTCTCTAGCGTAACTGGAGAAGTTCCAGGCGGAGGTCGAGGGCAACCTGACCCGTGCAAGGTCGACAGATGACGACTTGCCCGTCTAGAAGAGGCCCGGGATCCCCTAGTTGACCCACGTGATGAGGCAACTGAGGAGGCCCGTGAGTGTGGCCGAGAGATGGACGAAGCCCTGGACCGCGATCGTGATCCCGACCTGTGTGAGTTTCGCGAGAGAGCACGAGTGTTCTCCCACCAGGGGTCGATCTGGTCAATCTCCGGCGTGGTCAGTAGGAGGGGTAATTCTACCGCGTCCAGCCGATAAACATTACGTTGGTAGTCAAACATAATGTTCTTGAACTGTTCTAAGAAGTCCAGTCCGAGTATGAGGTCAACAGGTGCCCAGAAGGGAGACATAGTCTTGCACACATGGAGATGTATATCGATCCGTGTGTTCGGCTGGCGGTTTCCGGGCAACATGATTTCATATGGTCCCGAAAGGATGGTATGAACGGCTTTACCATTGATGCTCATCAATGGGTTAAAGTCATGATGTTGTTGGAACGCCATGACCGCCTTCGGACTTTCTTTAGCCAAGGCTTTATGAAGACGTTGGCTAATGATAGTGCGTGGGCAACCCGTGTCTAGGAAAGCAGGAGTTTCCTTGGTATCCAGCAGCACGACGAAACACGGTGTGATTCGGTCAAGCTGGGAGGGCACATCGTTTTGCATGTAGTGAAAACCGATCCAGCGTTGGACTTTGCGGTAAAGACCCAACGGGGAGAAACGGCTAACAAACCTGACCTGTTTGCTCCGCAGACAGTAGCTGAGATAATAGGATACACCAAGATAGGCAAGGTATCCGGCACCGATCAGCACTGTCAGGGTAATTAGGATGTTAAAGATCAACTGGACCGGCCCGCTCAGGACGGCATGCAAGCCCTGGGCGAGGGTGTGTTGTTGACCCGTAATAACATGGTTTGCTGCCAAACCGACACCTTCCAGAGAGGCCTTGATGTCGGTTCCTACCCCTGCAAAGGCCTGGTAAATGGCGTCGGGTTGCAGGGATAGGCCAGCGGTAAAGTTTACCAGCCGGTTGAGTACCGCTTCAATTTGCTCAGTCTTGTAAACGTACTGTTTAAAGAAGGCAAAGTTTGAAGGGGTCATCGCCAACTGGTCATGGAAGAGCGCCGGTGCCTCAAAGTGAGTGATGTTGAAGCGCTGCTTCCAGAAGAGTTCCAGTGGGATGTGGCTCACATGGACCGCGCCAGACTCAGTAAACCAGCCCGAGCGATTTCGGAAAATCCCTGTAAAGTGGTGATGACACGGCACAATTGGGCTAGATTTAATGAGATCCGGACCACCGGGGGTGGCGAAGTAGATGGTGCCGCCAACCTGTACAGGTAAGTACTTGTAGCAAACGTTCCCCACCCGGTACGAGTGGTAAACGTAGGTGGCGTTGACCTTCTGACACGGCCATATTGTCAGCGCATCGCCTGTGAATTCCGCCGTCAGGTCATTCCTCTGGAGGAATGCCCGGGCACCCAGGGTAGGGTCGAAGCGAAGCAACTGCCAAGTCAGATCAAGATAGCGTTGAGCGTGAGAGCAGAGCTCAAGCCACGTGAACCGGAAACCGTTAATTTCCGACTCCTTGATCTGCTGAGCCAGATAGTTCAGTTTGGCATTGACAGGATCGGGACGGCTGTCCGTTGCCACTCTGAACAAGTTTTGGGTCAAATTGTATCTCCCGTGGATGCGAAGGAGAAGACCCTGATCCGTCCGGACTGTGGTGGAACGTAGTTCTGGGCACAGTTGGAAGACACGGGAGTTTCCCGGGATCTTGAGGGCAACCTGTAGATCATCGATGATGACGTGGTTCCCTGACATGGACGCAGTGTAATTTCCCTTGGGGTGATAATGACACCGCGCCGTGAAGTTTTGTGCAGGCCAGACAATGACCCCATCTAGAGTAGTGCACTGACCTGCAGTGGGACTGCATCCACCTACATCGCCTAAGGTGCTTAGGGCCGTAGTGCCGTCCCACGAAGCGACTTGTCCCTCCTCGATGAAGAGGTTAGTCACTGTCTTGCAGACGTCGCTGCAGCACCATTCGTACATCACTTCCAATGTTTGGTTTGTGCTATAAAAGCCAGGGCGAATGCCGACAAGTTTTTGTGAACCAAACATCTTAGTGCGATGTGCTAGCGTGCATGCGGCAGGCGCTAAGTGCTGAGTGGTAATGACGTCTGCAGTGATGCCCCTAGAGCCGAAGAAACCAGTGTTGGTGCAGACTTTGCGGGAGCGCAATGTGCATTTCCACGCTGTGGCTGTAATCGGGTCCGAGCTAGGGACATACACCGTAACATTCATGCGCCGCGGGCTCCATGAAGATTGCGGTGGTTTACACTCTACACGCTGGGGTAGCTCAAGTGGATGTCCGCTTCTTGAGAGACCGCAAAATTGATACTGAGCTGCCGGTGCTGACAAACTCACCCCTAGAAACAGTGATGCTACCAAGGTCAATTTTATTGTCAAAAACAACTGTACAAACGCAATTTGTAAGTGTTCACTGAATTTCACAAATCTGGCCTGAGGGGCAGTGTCAGATTTCTTCTTCGTCGCTGTCGGACGAGATTGGTTCCTGGCCGGGGAAATCAAGGACCAATCCACCGCACGGGTGGATTTCCCGGAGGATACCGATTTTCGGCGACCTTGGGGCGACTGCCGTTGGGAACGGGGATTCCTCAACGATGCTGACATCTTCGTTAACCGGATGTAAGGTCTCGTCGACGGCCATGTGTTCGACGACGGGCGACTTGGTCGAAGCGGTCGGAGATGTCGTTCGGGCTGGTGCCGGCGATTTGACTTGGGCTGTTGCCGACGGTGTATGTTGGGCTGTTGCCGGCGGTGTAGGATCATTTGCGGGTTCCTTGGCCGGGGGCGAGGAAGCAGTAATGTCCATTTTCGTTGGCGATGTCACGGCAACAGGTGGCGCTGCTGCCGGTGATGTAGCGGCGGCAGCAGGCAGGAGGATCCGACTGGCCTGTTCGACTGCTCGGCGGACGGCATCGACTGAAGGCGAGGATGGCTCCCCGTCCAATAAGAACTTCTCGACGGGCGAGATGGTGATAGTCCCATTGGCAATGAACTCGAGTGCCCGTCGGGCGACGTCGGGTCGTAAGAGGCGCATTGAGACGGGTGCTGCAAGCACGACGTCGGCGGCCGTGAGCGCTTCGACATTCGATGGCTCGTTGAGCAGAGTCCACGGCAAATGCGGGTATTTCTTGGCCAGGTGGACTGACCAGATGGCCAACATCGCGTCTTGGACGGGCGATGGCGCTGTGAACAAGAAATCGATAGAGTCGTGGACTGAGATAGATTTCTGGTTCCTACTCTAGGATCACCTGAAGAAGAAGGTAGTATACCTGACAAATTCATGGGCTCGACCTGGTCGAGGACATCCGTAGCCGAATCCGTGGGGATCGAAGGCGGTGGTCCTGGAGGGATGATGCGGGCCGGTGGCGCCGAAGACGTCGTATTGGCGGCTGGAGTTGGCTCGGCAGTCTTAATTTTAGGAATGCGAAACGATGCGAGGATGTTAGCGTGGCCAACAAACTGCGGTGTCGTCGAGGGGTCCAGGGTGACGGGCATCGCATACTTTGGTGGTGGTGGCGGCAGCGGTATGTCCGATACATTTATCGGTACAGGTACCTGGGCTGCTTGGACCACTGAAAATCCAATACTGATTACGCAGACAGGATAACACTGTTGTGAAGAATCTGTCAGGTGTTCAGCAAGTGCCTCATCATCCAGGTCAAGAGGATCTGGATGAGGAGGGCCATCGGTAGCCCCAACGGCGTTGTTGCGGCGTATGGGCTGCCGATATTGGTTTCCTATCCCGTTGGGAGGGTGATAACCATTTCTTTCATGATACACATTTGTCCCCTGGAAGGAATAACCAGTATTTTGGTAGACATTCTCACCCGTGTTTGCCGGATTGCGCTGCGGACAGGCAGTTGATCGGTGCACTCGCACTTGACGACAATGAGGGCATGGCCTATCACATCGGTCCGTGGGGTGGGCACGTGTACGGCAAAAATAACAGCGACCACCGTTAGCGGCGTTGTTACCGGGAGCGGCACCGGTGGGACGCTGGGCCCGGCAGTCGGCGTCGCTATGTGTACACAGTCCGTGGAAGGAGCACGTTTGAAGGTGTGCTCCCGACGAGCGTCGCCCAGCGGACTGATTTGGTGTCGACGGCTGTGGAGGCGGCGTCTGTTGGATTGGCGTGGGTGCACGTTGCTGGGCCGTGAGCTTCGCTACGTGGGCCGTGAGCCTGGCCATTTCCTGTTTCAAGCGGCGAACCTCATCGGCGGAGGATGACGACGTTGGAGCGTTGCTCTGACGACCGTTTGCGCTTCTGTTAGGCATTTCGGGATTATATCCGGCGTGTTTAGGTTCTGAAGAGAAAACGGCGTTAGATGGAGCAGTGTACCGGATCTCGTCCCGAAAGATTTGGGATTCTGCGTAACAGGCTGCCTTGAGTGTCTCTTCAAGAGTCGTGAACTCCCTAAACTTGATACTATCTCGGAGGACCGGCTTCAGTCCTCGCAGAAAGATAGGTTTGATGATAGAATCTCGGACATCCGTCGCGAGATCTGGATACGCTACCCTGGATAGTCTCTTGAGGTGCTCAAGGTAGACTATCGCGGACTCCATCGGCTTCTGCAGTCGATCTTGGATCAGCTGCTGATGCAGATCAGAGTCGCGCCCTACCGGAAAATCTCTCCGTAGAAAAGCCGTAAACTCTTCGTAGCGGGTAGGTATTGGAGTGCTGCTGCTAAAGTCCCGGTAGGAGGCGAGAGCAGGACCCGTGAGGCATGACTCCAGAAAGGCGATTTTATAGGCATGATCCGTTTCGCTTACACCCTGGAGTGTAAAGAAATGAGTAAGATGCGACATAAAATCGGTGATAGACTCACCAAAAGCACCGGAGAAGGTGGGAGGGGCCATAAAGCTGGACAAGGGAGGGTGCCTCCGACCATTCATGGCCTCTAACTTTTGGTTGAGGGGTCCAAGAGCATTCTCAAACGCTGCCTGGACTTTGTTCTCGATCTGTGAAGGGAGATCAGCTTCCGACTTCATGTCCGAGGGTTCGTTTTCCCGTAAGGTGGTTAGAACAGACGTCCTTGCCCGTGAAGCAATTAAGTCAAATTGAATAGAGAGCGGCTCACTGGTCTGTACAGGCTGGGTACTGAGACGGCAGGAACGACGGGGTGTCTCTATTGTGTAAAATGAAAGTGAGTACTACTTTTGAATTCGCGGCGAAAGAGCGCGTGAATTCGGGAAACGCGTGCGCGACGGCGTTTGTGACGTAACCTTGATTTAGCTTAAGACTAGGGACCACGAAAAGGGAGCTAGAATGGAATAGGGTTATAAGATGTAAGATCAGAGTACATCAGGGTGACGCAGAAGGGAATTTATCTGGTCGCCTGTGATGGACAGAGGCATGGCCTGAGATATGGGGGAATCGATCCCGGCCAAAGTGTAGAGTTGGGGCCTGGACCCGGCAATGGCAATAGCTGAAGTTGATGAAAGATTAGAGATAAGAGGGGAGAAGAGGCGGTTTTCCTGCCGAAAAAGAGATGACGGATGAACCCGCTCAGGAGGGATTTTTCCTGGAGGCTCGACCGCTGTACTAGTTTACAAATCTCGGGGCGAGGCGGACTCGTAGCCGGCAAGATCCTACTCACCAGGAGTAGCGCATAAAGTGGCACAAGGTGAAAAGGATGGGGTCAACTGAAAATGAACTTAAAAGGGAGCAATAAATAGGGACAAAACTAATTTACAAACCCAGTTACGCAAAGGGGGTCGCGCAGTTACGCAACGGGCCTCACTCGCCAGGAGCGATTGCGATCTCTGCATAGTGAGATGGACTATACAGGAGGTTCCGTGTTGGACGACATTCGCAAGTAACTTACAGCCGTGTCCGAAACGGGAGCCCGCATTCCGAACAGAACGGACACTCTCCAGAAGTATTATACACAGCTGGTGGCCGGGTTTGCCGATCACTGAGATGAAGTGAGGTTCGCAGGTCACACAGTAGAAGAGGGAAGGAGCACGGGTACCAAGGGTGCTATTCTGACACACTCAGTCAGTTAAAATGAAATACTCTGGATGTTTTGAGGGCGCACCCAAAAACATCTAAGGGATCACGGGTACAAGGTGTCCCTGATTGAATAGGAGTGTAAAGTATGTATCGAGGCGTACTCAATACCTTCGCTGAGGCGGACTCAACGGTGCCTATTACTTACATGACTACTAGGGGGTGGACCGTGGAGGCGGACTCTGGGTCAGTGGCGACTCTAGCGCGGGCATCGTTAAGCCAGTTAACGAAGGCGTTCGAGTGAACGTAATCGACAGGGGGTCCTATACACTCTAGGCCCAACCGGAGGCTGTGCCGCGGTCCCTTGGGGACCACTACGGCGGGGACACTAAAGAAGATCTATGTATGACAGCTCGATGAGATGAAAGAGAATGAGTGAATTTAGATAAGAAATTTACAAGAAGATTGCCGAACCCTTGCAGACATCAGACACAGGCAGTACCGACTGCAAATGCCTGCTGCCTGCCCGAGTCAGACAACCAACCCAGCTGAGGCCGAGTGTAACTCGTTCAAACCTGCAGTTAAAGCTTGAAGACAGCCACGTGCTGATCAACAGTGCCGCTACCCGGGCGGACAACCTGATCAGTACGCATGCTGGCGAGCATCTCAGGTATTGTATGTATGTGGACTGATGTTTCCCAGGCATCAGCCCCCCAGACACACAAAACCCTTGGACAAGAGAGGTAGGTGATAGGACCATGCGCCAGCAACCACTTACAACTCAAGTGGAATACTCATAGGGCCGACAGTAACCTGGTGCGGACGTCAAAAGGTAGGGGTATGAACCAACACATGACCTTGGTGCTGACTGCAGGTGCCTGGGATAAGAGCATTCAAGTATCATGCCGCAGTTGCAGACGCCAGGGGTGAGTGCCTAAGGCCAGCAAACCCCTGCAGTAGCACGTAATGTTACCGTTGCAGACGTCAGAAACAGGATCATGTAACCTCAATTCCTGCTGCGAGAACATGATACATTGTCATTGCTGACGTCAGCAATAGGGCCCTGAAGCCAGCTATTGGTATACAGCAACACGTGATGGTGCCGTTGCTGACGTCAAAAGGTGGAACCGATGGTCTGATACCTTAAGTCAATGACATGAGATGCAGTTGTTGCAGACGTCAGATGTGGCACCCGTAAGACCTGCACATCTTCGAATAGTGACACGGTGCGTCACCATTGCTGACGTCACAGATGGGGTGCAGAGAACCAGCCGAACCTGTTGCAACAACGTTGGCTTCACCTGTTGCAGACGTCAGAAGTCATTACTGCTGGAGTGTTAACTTAAACAACAACACGTAATGTCGGTTGCTGACGTCAGGAGTAGAACCCGGAGGGCTACCCACCCCTTAAAGCAACAGCAAGTGAAGCGGCTGTTGCAGACGTCAGTGGTTGCATCCGTGAGGCTGAACCACACAACAATGACAACCCGTAACGTTGTCGTTGCTGACGTCAAAGAGCATGACCAGTAAAGTCTATGTTCGGGATGCAACAACCGGAAAAATAGGAGAATCAGACCTTACAGTAAGTAGAATTGAAGAAGATAGAGGAACTTACGTAAGGGTGTCATACTGTAGCGGTGGCATCCGAAAAAAAGAAAATTTTTTTTTTTTTTTTTTTTTTTTTTTTTTTTTTTTTTTTTTTTTTTTTGACACTGCTCGGATGACCGAGAAAGGAAAAGGGAAAGGAAACAACCGAAGACGGGGAATACGAGAGTTGGACATACGCGTGTTAAATGTGTAAACAGTCGGTGTAAAATTTTGGGGCCGGAAAAGTGAGCAATTCCGACAGTTTCCGCCGACAGACAAAAATTACTGTACACAATTAACAAATCGCAGCCACGTATGACGTCCAGAATCATACGTGGAGGGTGTACGGTATCATGGGGTCACGGACCACCAACAGTCAGGAGAGGCCGTAAACCCCTACAGCTGTGATACCAGTACCCGCATATGGGTATACTGTAGTTACAGTACGGGAATGGGCACAGGCGTACTGTAAAGGCACCCACCCGGAGGGCTACAGTATACCAATCAGGATTAGGGAAGAGGGGGGGGATAAGGAAATAGAAACATATTAGATAGTTTACAACACAGATTAAGTATGCAGAATGAGCAGAATGAATCAGAGGAGAAATACAGAATACTCGATATATAACTCAACTCTGGGACAAATAACTCGACTCTGGGGATAAATAACTCGACTCAGGGAGAATTTATTACTCATAGGGGGTTATACACACGCATGAGATAAATATGTACACATATAGGTCACATTTAGATCACTCGTAAGGGCAAATCCCGTCTTACAGTAATTAAATTTGATGTTCAGGGGTAAATTCCCGACCTACAGTAATAACTCTCGATGGCACGGGAAAAAATTCCGACTTACAGTAATAATACGCGACTTGAGGGGAGGTAGCCGTCCTACAGTAGCGGTAATCCGAAATAAGGGACACTCCCGACCCATTAGGCAGTAAACCCAAATCTGGGGGGGGTCTCCGACTTATTGGATGGCTAGTACCCCATTTTAAGGGGGCTTGTCCGACTTAAAATGGGAGTTGACCCGACCTGGGGGTAGTTCCGACCCAAGGGTGAAGATTTTTGCACTTAAGGGCGAGTGCCAGACTTAAGGTCGATTTTCCAGCCTCGCCATGTCACATTTTATGCCATGTCACGTGTATGACATGTTTATCTTGGGAGAGCTGGGGAGGTTTGGGTATCTCATCAGGTAGTACCGTGTTTTAGACGTCACATTGATGGTGAACCATATCAGATTGATCCTATTACAGTGAGTAATAGGCTGTGACTCCTGATGGATACTGGCATTTTCCCCAGGCTTCCCAAGTTGGCGTTGGGGCCTAACCTGGCAATTGGTGGCTATAGAGAGGTCTATAGTTGGTTCTCTTGTGTTGTCCTTGGGGTCTTGCTGTAGGGTAATGAACAACGCTGCCAGGCTAGGTGCAACAATCCCCGAGTCCTACTCAGTGAGAGTGGGGACAGGGTCACCCGTAAAATGACCTAATTTGTGGGACCCGATTATGAACCAGACAGCCCCTTTTAGCCCGAACCTGAGAGGTGGAGGCCCTACTTATCTGTGGAGACCTTGGGAAACCGACTTAGGAAGGATTTCCCAACAAATAACCCACAAATAACAATAATCCCCTGAGAAGACTCACCTAGTCCTGTTTCTCAAGCGATTACGACGCAACGGGCGGCAAGTCCCTGGATGCTTTCGGTCTTCTGGCACTGGGAGCGGGGGATGCGATCCTCAAACGTCCTAGGCGGCGAGCGGCAGCGAGCGGCGGCGAGCGGGAGGGAGCGGGAGCGAGCAGGAGGCGAAACTCCAACGTTTAATTCACGAACTGGGGCGGTCGGACACCTGGCACTGATGGGCAGCGGGGTACTGTAGGCGGTGAGCGGCGGACGCAGTAAGAAATGCAAGGGTATGCAAATTTATTTAAAATAATAGGCGGCGGACGCAGTCGAGTATATAAAAATATGCAAATTGAACAGGGCGGCGGACGCGAAGTGACAACCGGACGAAAAGCTTGGTGAACCCAAGAATGAGCGAAAAACTAAAGAAACATGTCCTTTTAAGGACATGTTTGGCTACAGCTGCAGCTTGGGCGGAGTTTCTCGGCGCTCAAGCTAACTTCTGCAGCTAGACGCGATGCAGAAGATGCCTATGAGCACATAAACATTTTTTCATTCACATGCGTTTAGCACTGAGGCCGGCTGCAGTGCCTATGCTAAGCATATGAACGTCTTTAGCTAAAACTTCTTAGCTAGTCGTTTTGCGTAACAAAAACGACGCTAATTTTTGATGATAAGAGGTGCGTGAGCGTACCAAAAATAGCCATGTGCTCGTGGAGCACGACTGGCGGAAGTTTTTAGCTAAAGGGCCTACTGTAGCCCGCGTTTGTAAAGAAATAAAATACAACAAAGCGAAACATAGAAATGCATAAAAATATAAAAACGAATGTAAAATGCATGTGTAAAAATGAAATAAACAAAAGCATGTTCGAGTAATAAACGAAATATGAAAAATAACAAAATGTCGGCATGATCAGGATCACGTGACGTTGGAGAATTGAGCGACACGTGACACACATATTTGAAACTTCAATTCGACATTCCAGATCTGAATTCGTTGAATTTTGCAAATTTCAGGTTTCTAAATAAAATTTTGGACTAAACTCTTGAATTTAGATTTGTTGAATTTTTAAATTTCAACTTTTCAAAATTCTAATTCCATGTTTTTGATTTAAATTTTCAAAATTTAAATTCAAAACTAAAAATTCGAATGTGTTAAATTTTCAGGGTTAATTTTTTCAAAATTTTGAATTGAAGCTTCAATTCTGAATTTGTATGTTAAATTTCTAGGATTCTAGATTTAGAAAAAATTTCCCATTAAAATTTCAAATTTGAGCTTGTCAAAATTTCAAAACTCTACATTTTCAAAATTTTGAATTTTAAATTTTAAGAAATTCAGATCTTAAAATATTCAAATTGTTAATTTTTCAAAACTTCAGATTTCTAGAATTTCGAATAGAAATTTTGAATTTTAATGTAATAAATTTTTGTACTTTTTTCATTTTAAAAATTTTAATTTCAATTTTGAAACTTCAGTTCTTAAAATCTGAATTTTTAAAATTTGCAGGATTTCAGATTTTGATAATTTCGAATTTAAGTTTTTCCAATCTCTGAATTTGTTTATGTTTTGAAATTTCTGATTTTCAAAGTAAACTTTTTAATTTGAATTGCTAGATTTTCAAAACTTTAAATTTGAAGTTTTTCGAATTTTAGAATTAAATCGGAGTTTTAAATTTGAATTTTCAGAATTTTTGATTTTGAAAATTTAAATTTAAAAATCAAACATTGAATATCAATTGAAATTCTGAAAATTGCAAACTTTTGAATTCTGAATTATATCTCCAAATTTGAATTTGTTGAATTTTTAGAATTTCAAGTTTTTATTATGTCAAGTTTTTAAAATTTCACATTTTCGACATTTCAAATGATTACAGTTCAAAGTTTGGAAGTTGAGTTGAATTGAAGAATTCGAATTTTCATAATTTACAAAAATTCAGCTTTGATTTTGAGGTAAAAATCTGGTTTACTGTAGGATTGATAGAACTGGAAAATTTTTTTTTTGGATGCGATGCACAAGGTCATAACCGATACACAAATCCTGTAGCAGCTCGACGAAATTTGCATATTATAAAACACGGTTTACATTTTCCAAATAAGCATCTTGAAATCTACAAGATGACACGCAGTTTACACTTCTATCAAAAAATGATAATTCTATCAAAAACATATCACGATAGATTAAAAAGTACAATTTACAGTGTTACAGTAAACTTTGATTTTTCCCGCCGGATTACTGTATATAATCGATAATGCACCAGTCGCCGGCTACAGTAGGACGTAGAGGCGGGGGCAAAATCGTATCTTGATTATCATCGACCGGATTTATATTCGGTCGATCGATCAAATTGACGTTATTTACTGTAGAAATTTGCTCATCATGATCACGATTCAAATTTTCCACTTTTCCCATTAGATCGTCCCATTCGCTTTTGGTACGTTGCCGAGATTCGTCCAAATCGGCGTCCAATTTTTCGCACCTGCTTTCAAAAAAAAAACTACAGTAAGATGGCAAAAATGTGTAAATTGGAAAATTTTCACAAAAATCTACAGTAAAAATGTGTAAATTGTAACATATGCGCAAAAAAGCTACAGTAAGATGCCAAAGAAGTGTAAATTTGGAAATTTCTGAAAAAGCAACAGTAAGATGGTAAAATGTGTAAATTGGAAAATTTCCATAAAAGCTGGTGAAAGTGTGTAAACTGACAAATTTTTAGAAAAGCTACAGTAAGATGCCAAAGAAGTGTAAATTTGGAAACTTCTGAAAAAGCTAGGATGGTAAAATGTGTAAATTGGAAACTTTGGAAAAGAGCTGGTCAAAGTGTGTAAACTGAGAAATTTTCAGAAAAGCTACAGTAAGATAGTAAAAATGTGTAAATTGGAAAATTTTATTGTGTTAAGTACAAAATTTGAAAAAAGCTACAAGATGGAAAAAATGTGTAGATTGGGAAATTTGCATAGAAAGCTACAGAAAGATTGTAAAAATGTGTAAATTCGAAAACTTCTGAAAAAGCTACAGTAAGATACTAAAACTGTGTAAATTGGAAATTTTGAAAATATTTTCATATTTTAAAAAATTTTTCACAAAAATATTTAAATTTAATCAAAAAAACTTGATTTTTTCACAAACCTAGACTTCAAAGCTTTAACTTCTTGTAAATTAGCTTGCAAAAAAATTAGCGCTTCTTGGCATTTGGCGCCACCGGGTTGGGCGCTCAGAGGCGGATTTGTGATGCCGGACGTGTAAGCTTCGAATTGTTCTTTGGGCATTTTTAACGAATCGGCGTTCAAATTTTGAATAAAATTCATCGCGCAACACTGAAATTTGAAAAAAAAATTTAAAAATTTCAAAAAATAAAAAATTCAAAAAATTAATGAAAAATTCAGAAAATAAAAAACTCAAAAAATGAAAATTTGAAACAGTCAAAAAATTAGAAAAAATTAACGATTAAAAAAAATGAGGAAATTGAAAAAAATCGGAAGAAATACTTGAAAAATTGCATAAATATCCAAAAATTATGTAAAATAAATTTTAAAACTCAAAATTTTCAAGTGATATTTCTAAAATTTTATTGCCGAATGGAAAAAAATGAAAAAATTGAAATTCGTAAAATTTTCAAAATTTTCGCCACAAAAAATTCTTTACACGGAATTACTGTAAGAATTTCTGATTTGTGATCAAGAATATTCAAATTTTTTATTTTGAAGTTGAAATTTTAAGATTATCAAAAATTCTTTAAAATTCTATTTTTTGACTAGGAATTTGAAAAATTTTGGAAAAAAATTCAAATTTCGAGCTTTAAACTTGAAATTTATAAATCCTAAAAATTTTTAATCACCGAATAATCGCATTATCAAAAATTCTAGAAATTCTGGGAAATTCTGTTTTTTGAGTGAAAATTCTAATTTATGACACAAAATTTGAAAAATTCCAATTTCTCGTTGAAACATTTCCTTCGAGCGATAATTCGAAAATCCGAAAAATCTTGTTAAAAAATTCAAATTTCGAAATTTTAAAAATATTTTTGATGAATCTAAATATATTCTAAAATTTAATTCCATTTTCGGCCAGAAAATTTATTTTTTTGATAAAAATTCCTTCTTTGCGGAAAATTTACTTCTTTTCCAAAAAATTCAACATTTTGGCTGATAATTCTATTTTTGGGGGCTAATAGTTCGATTTTGGAGTTAAAAATCGTTTTTTTCGGCACAAAATTCAACTTATTGACAAAAAATCTATTTTTTTAGCTAGGAATCAAATTTTCGCTGAAAAATTCTAGTTTCGACTTAAAATTCTATTTTTTCGGCTGAAAATTCATTTTTAAGGCTGAAAATTCGATTTTTCGGCTAGGAATTCTATTCATTTCGGCTAAAAATCCAATTTTTGACTTCAAACGCTGTTTTTGGGTTGAAGATTCAATTTTCTCGTAAAAATTCAACTTTTTGGCAAAAAATCCAATTTTTAGGCCCAAAGATTCAATTTTTTTGGCTAAAAATCTAATTTAACAGCTAAAAATTCTATTTTTTGGGTGGAAATTCAATTTTTTCGTTTAAAAATTAAACTTTCTGGCTAAAAATTAAATTTTTTGTTAAAAATGGGTTTTTCAAATTAAAAATTTTATTCTCGACAAAAAATTCTGTTTTTGAGATAAAAATTCAATTTATTTCCCAAGAAATTCCACTTTTCAACTAAAAATTGAATTTTGTCCCTAAAAATTCTATTTCCGACTCAAACTTCAATTTTTTGCTAAAAATTGAATTTTTTCTCATTAAACGTTCAATTTTTTTTGGCTGGAAATTCAATTTTTTGACTATAAATCCAATTTTTCGGCTAAAAATTTTATTTTGGACAGAAAATTTCATTTTTTCGAAACTAAAAATCCAACTTTCGGGTTGAAAATTCAAAATTTTGTAAAAAATTTCAATTTTTTGGCTAAAAGCTCAACTTTTTCGGCTAAAATTTCAATTTTTCTCGCTAAAGTCTGTTTTTTTGAGGATGAATTTTAAAAACGTTGAAAAATTGAAATTTTAAATCTTTTTAAATCGAAATTTCAAAAAAAAATTAAAAATTTGAAAAAAATTTGAAAATAAAAAAACTTTTAAAGATTCAAAAAAATCAAAAAATTAAAAATTGAAAAAATAAAATCGAAAAAAATCAGACGAAATAATAGAATTAATTTTGGGCTGAAAGTTCAAGTTTTTGAGCACAAATTCAATTTTTAATTTTTAATCAAATTTTGTAATTTTTGCATCAAAAAACATGGAAAAAAATCAGTTTTTTAAAAAAATTGCAATTTTTTCATATAATTTGTTGATTTTCGACGTGAAATTTACGGAAAAAACACTTGGAATCCTCAAATTCTAAAAAATGTTGAAAATTTCAATTTTTCAATTTTCATTTAAAAATCACACATTTTTCCAATTTTTGATTAATTTGAACGGTAAATTTTGAGAAAATCATTGGATTTCGCCTCGAAATTTAAACAAAAAAATGCTTAAAAGTCGAAATTTTGAAAATTTCGAATCGAAATTCAAATTTTTTAAAATATAATTCACCTGAAATTCTTTTTTTTTTTGAGAAAAATTCAAAAAAATGTATTTTTTGCAATTCAAACTGAATTTGAAACTTACAAAAAAAATGGGAAATACAAAATTTTTTGAAAAAGTTTAAGTTTACGAAATTTTTATAATTTTCAAAAATTTCAAAATTTTTGGAAATAATGAAAATTTTGAAACTTTTTCAAATGTGTAATTTTTCATGTTTTCAAATTTTCAAGATGATTTGTCAAGTTTGGAAATTTAGGATTTTTTCTTAAATTCTTGATTTAAATTTTGAGATTTCGAAATTGAAGTTTAAGGAAATTTTTGAAATTAAGGAAATTTTTTCATTTAATTTGCATATTTTTGGAAATTTTGTAAAAATAGTCATTTTTAGCCTGAAAATGTACAATTTTGAGCTAATTTTGATGAATTTTATCCAAAACTAAGCATGTTGGGTACCAATCGATAGATCTCGACGAGACGAACAAAAAAGAACGTGGACTTTTTTTTTAATTTTCATTTCCCATCGAGTTATTGTCAAAAGAAGGATTTTTTGCTTAGAAAATCACTCTTTGCAGACATTTTTCTCCAAAAATTAGCATATTAGCTATCAATCGACAGATCTCAATGAGACGAAGCCAAAAATTATAATTTTATTTTCTAATTTTCATTTTTGATTGAATTATCGACAAAATGGTGAATTTTGACATTTTTGATCAACTTTTCATGAAATTGAACGATTTTTTTTTTCAATTTGTATTTTTCCTAAATTTACAATTTTTGCTACGTGTTTTGTGAAATTTTCTTTCTAAATTTTATTCATTTACTCTCAAATTCTTGATTTTTCACATCTTTTTTTCATTTTTTGCAAAATTTTAATTTTTTTTTCATAAGTTTCAATATATTCGAAATACTGTAAAAAATTAGAAATTTTGAAATTTTAGAAACTTTGCGGAATTTTTTGAAATTTTTGAAAATTTTAATTTCAATTTTGAAATTTCAGTTTTTAAAATTTTCAGAATTTCGGATTTTGATAATTTCGAATTTAAGTTTTTCCAATCTGAATTTGTTAATGTTTTGAAATTTCTGATTTTCAAAGTAAACTTTTTGATTTGAATCGCTAGATTTTCAAAATTTTAAATTTGAAGTTTTTCGAATTTTAGAATTAAATCGGAGTTTTAAATTTTTGATTTTGAAAATTCAAATTTAAAAATCAAACATTGGATATTAATTGAAATTTTGAAAATGGCAAACTTTTGAATTTGTTGAATTTTTAGAATTTCAAGTTTATATTAGGTCAAGTTTTTAAAATTTCTGATTTTCAACATTTCAAATGATTACCGTTCAAAATTTGGAACTTAAGTCGAATTGAAGAATTCGAATTTTCATAGTTTACAAAAACTCAGCTTTGATTGTATTTTGAGGTAAAAATCTGGTTTACTGTAGGATTGATAGGACTGGAAATTTTTTTTTGGATGCGATGCACAAGGTCATAACCGATACACAAATCCTGTAGCAGCTCGACGAAATTTGCATATTATAAAACACGGTTTACATTTTCCAAATCAGCATCTTGAAATCTACAAGATGACACGCAGTTTACACTTCTATCAAAAAATGATAATTCTATCAAAAACATATCACGATAGATTAAAATTTACAGTTTTACAGTAAACTTTGATTTTTCCCGCCGGATTGCTGTATATAATCGATAACGCACCAGTCGCCGGCTACAGTAGGACGTAGAGGCGGGGGAAAAATCGTATCTTGATTATCATCGATCGGATTTATATTCGGTCGATCGATCAAATTGACGTTATTTACTGTAGAAATTTGCTCATCATGATCACGATTCAAATTTTCCACTTTTCCGATTAGATCGTCCCATTCGCTTTTGGTACGTTGCCGAGATTCGTCCAAATCGGCGTCCAATTTTTTGCACCTGCTTTCAAAAAAAGCTACAGTAAGATGGCAAAAATGTGTAAATTGGAAAATTTTCACAAAAATCTACAGTAAAAATGTGTAAATTGTAAAATAAGCGAAAAAAAGCTACAGTAAGATGCCAAAGAAGTGTAAATTTGGAAACTTCTGAAAAAGCAACAGTAAGATGGCAAAAATGTGTAAATTGGAAAACTTGCAAAAAAGTTACAGTAAGGTACTGGAAAAGTGTAACTTGGAAAATTTGCATAAAAAGCTGGTAATAATGTATAAACTGAAAATTTTGAAGAAAAGCTACAGTAAGACAGTAAAAATGTGTAAATTGGAAAATTTGCAAAAAGAGCTACAGTAAGAAAGTAAAATGTGTAAATTGGAAAATTTGGAAAAAAGCTGGTAAAAATGTATAAGCTGAGAAGTTTGCAGAAAAGCTACAGTAAGATGCCAAAGAAGTGTAAATTCGAAAACTTCTGAAAAAGCTACAGTAAGATACTAAAATTGTGTAAATTGGAAATTTTGAAAATATTTTCGTATTTTAAAAAATTTTTCACAAAAATATTTAAATTTAATCAAAAAAACTTGATTTTTTTACAAACCTAGACTTCAAGGCTTTAACTTCTTGTAAATTAGCTTGCAAAAAAATTAGCGCTTTTTGGCATCTGGCGCCACCGGGTTGGGCGCTCAGAGGCGGATTTGTGATGCCGGACGTGTAAGCTTCGAATTCTTCTTTGGGCATTTTTAACGAATCGGCGTTCAAATTTTGAATAAAATTCATCGCGCAACACTGAAATTTGAAAAAAAATTAAAAATTTCAAAAAATAAAAAATTCAAAAAATTAATATAAAATTCAGAAAATAAAAAACTCAAAAAATGAAAATTTGAAACAGTCAAAAAATTAGAAAAAATTAACGATTAAAAAAAATGAGGAAATTGAAAAAAATCGGAAGAAATACTTGAAAAATTGCATAAATATCCAAAAATTATGTAAAATAAATTCGAAAACTTAAAATTTTCTAGTGACTTTTTAAAAATTTCCTTCTCAAAAAATTGAATTGAGAGAATGAAAAATGAAAAAAAAAATTTTTAATGAAAAAGTTTTTAAAAAGTGCAGAAATTAATTTAAAAAAGTGTGGAAAATAAATTTTAAAATTCAAAATTTTCGAGTGATATTTTCAAAATTTTATTGCCGAATGGAAAAAAATTAACAAATTGAAATTCGTAAAATTTTTAAAATTTTCGCCACAAAATATTCTTTACACGGAATTACTGTAAGAATTTTTGATTTGTGACCAAGAAAATTCAAATTTTTTATTTCGAAGTTGAAATTTTAAGATTATCAAAAAATTCTTTAAAATTCTATTTTTTGACTAGTAATTCGAAAAATTTTGGAAAAAAATTCAAATTTCGAGCTTCAAACTTGAAATTTATATTTTTAATCACCGAATAATTGCATTATCAAAAATTCTAGAAATTCTAGGAAATTCTGTTTTTTGAGCGAAAATTCTAATTTTTGACACAAAATTAAAAAATTCCAATTTCTCGTTGAAACATTTCGTTCGAGCGATAATTCGAAAATCCGAAAAATCTCGTTAAAAAATTCAAATTTCGAAATTTTAAAAATATTTTTGATGACTGAATAATCCAAATATATTCTAAAACATAATTCTATTTTCGGCCAGAAAATTTATTTTTTTGATAGAAATTCTTTGCGAAAAATTTACTTCTTTTCCAAAAAATTCAGCATTTTGGCTGATAATTCTATTTTTGGGGGTAATAGTTCGATTTCGGAGTTAAAATTCGTTTTTTTTGGCACAAAATTCATCTAATTGACAAAAAACCTATTTTTTGGCTAGGAATCAAATTTTCGCTGAAAAATTCTAGTTTCGACTTAAAATTCTATTTTTTCGGCTAAAAATTCATTTTTAAGGCTGAAAATTCGATTTTTCGCCCGAAAATTGAGGTGTTGGACTGAAAATTCGATTTTTCGCCTAAGAATTCTATTCATTTGGGCTAAAAATCCAATTTTTGACTTCAAACGCTGTTTTTGGGTTGAAGATTCAATTTTCTCGTAAAAATTCAACTTTTTGGCAAAAAATCCAATTTTTAGGCCCAAAGATTCAATTTTTTTGGCTAAAAATCTAATTTAACAGCTAAAAATTCTATTTTTTGGGTGGAAATTCAATTTTTTCGTTTAAAAATTAAACTTTCTGGCTAAAAATTAAATTTTTTGTTAAAAATGGGTTTTTCAAATTAAAAATTTTATTCTCGACAAAAAATTCTGTTTTTGAGATAAACATTCAATTTATTTCCCAAGAAATTCCACTTTTCAACTAAAAATTGAATTTTGTCCCTAAAAATTCTATTTCCGACTCAAACTTCAATTTTTTGCTAAAAATTGAATTTTTTCTCATTAAACGTTCAATTTTTTTTGGCTGGAAATTCAATTTTTTGACTATAAATCCAATTTTTCGGCTAAAAATTTTATTTTGGACAGAAAATTTCATTTTTTCGAAACTAAAAATCCAACTTTCGGGTTGAAAATTCAAAATTTTGTAAAAAATTTCAATTTTTTGGCTAAAAGCTCAACTTTTTCGGCTAAAATTTCAATTTTTCTCGCTAAAGTCTGTTTTTTTGAGGATGAATTTTAAAAACGTTGAAAAATTGAAATTTTAAATCTTTTTAAATCGAAATTTCAAAAAAAAATTAAAAATTTGAAAAAAATTTGAAAATAAAAAAACTTTTAAAGATTCAAAAAAATCAAAAAATTAAAAATTGAAAAAATAAAATCGAAAAAAATCAGACGAAATAATAGAATTAATTTTGGGCTGAAAGTTCAAGTTTTTGAGCACAAATTCAATTTTTAATTTTTAATCAAATTTTGTAATTTTTGCATCAAAAAACATGGAAAAAAATCAGTTTTTTAAAAAAATTGCAATTTTTTCATATAATTTGTTGATTTTCGACGTGAAATTTACGGAAAAAACACTTGGAATCCTCAAATTCTAAAAAATGTTGAAAATTTCAATTTTTCAATTTTCATTTAAAAATCACACATTTTTCCAATTTTTGATTAATTTGAACGGTAAATTTTGAGAAAATCATTGGATTTCGCCTCGAAATTTAAACAAAAAAATGCTTAAAAGTCGAAATTTTGAAAATTTCGAATCGAAATTCAAATTTTTTAAAATATAATTCACCTGAAATTCTTTTTTTTTTTGAGAAAAATTCAAAAAAATGTATTTTTTGCAATTCAAACTGAATTTGAAACTTACAAAAAAAATGGGAAATACAAAATTTTTTGAAAAAGTTTAAGTTTACGAAATTTTTATAATTTTCAAAAATTTCAAAATTTTTGGAAATAATGAAAATTTTGAAACTTTTTCAAATGTGTAATTTTTCATGTTTTCAAATTTTCAAGATGATTTGTCAAGTTTGGAAATTTAGGATTTTTTCTTAAATTCTTGATTTAAATTTTGAGATTTCGAAATTGAAGTTTAAGGAAATTTTTGAAATTAAGGAAATTTTTTCATTTAATTTGCATATTTTTGGAAATTTTGTAAAAATAGTCATTTTTAGCCTGAAAATGTACAATTTTGAGCTAATTTTGATGAATTTTATCCAAAACTAAGCATGTTGGGTACCAATCGATAGATCTCGACGAGACGAACAAAAAAGAACGTGGACTTTTTTTTTAATTTTCATTTCCCATCGAGTTATTGTCAAAAGAAGGATTTTTTGCTTAGAAAATCACTCTTTGCAGACATTTTTCTCCAAAAATTAGCATATTAGCTATCAATCGACAGATCTCAATGAGACGAAGCCAAAAATTATAATTTTATTTTCTAATTTTCATTTTTGATTGAATTATCGACAAAATGGTGAATTTTGACATTTTTGATCAACTTTTCATGAAATTGAACGATTTTTTTTTTCAATTTGTATTTTTCCTAAATTTACAATTTTTGCTACGTGTTTTGTGAAATTTTCTTTCTAAATTTTATTCATTTACTCTCAAATTCTTGATTTTTCACATCTTTTTTTCATTTTTTGCAAAATTTTAATTTTTTTTTCATAAGTTTCAATATATTCGAAATACTGTAAAAAATTAGAAATTTTGAAATTTTAGAAACTTTGCGGAATTTTTTGAAATTTTTGAAAATTTTAATTTCAATTTTGAAATTTCAGTTTTTAAAATTTTCAGAATTTCGGATTTTGATAATTTCGAATTTAAGTTTTTCCAATCTGAATTTGTTAATGTTTTGAAATTTCTGATTTTCAAAGTAAACTTTTTGATTTGAATCGCTAGATTTTCAAAATTTTAAATTTGAAGTTTTTCGAATTTTAGAATTAAATCGGAGTTTTAAATTTTTGATTTTGAAAATTCAAATTTAAAAATCAAACATTGGATATTAATTGAAATTTTGAAAATGGCAAACTTTTGAATTTGTTGAATTTTTAGAATTTCAAGTTTATATTAGGTCAAGTTTTTAAAATTTCTGATTTTCAACATTTCAAATGATTACCGTTCAAAATTTGGAACTTAAGTCGAATTGAAGAATTCGAATTTTCATAGTTTACAAAAACTCAGCTTTGATTGTATTTTGAGGTAAAAATCTGGTTTACTGTAGGATTGATAGGACTGGAAATTTTTTTTTGGATGCGATGCACAAGGTCATAACCGATACACAAATCCTGTAGCAGCTCGACGAAATTTGCATATTATAAAACACGGTTTACATTTTCCAAATCAGCATCTTGAAATCTACAAGATGACACGCAGTTTACACTTCTATCAAAAAATGATAATTCTATCAAAAACATATCACGATAGATTAAAATTTACAGTTTTACAGTAAACTTTGATTTTTCCCGCCGGATTGCTGTATATAATCGATAACGCACCAGTCGCCGGCTACAGTAGGACGTAGAGGCGGGGGAAAAATCGTATCTTGATTATCATCGATCGGATTTATATTCGGTCGATCGATCAAATTGACGTTATTTACTGTAGAAATTTGCTCATCATGATCACGATTCAAATTTTCCACTTTTCCGATTAGATCGTCCCATTCGCTTTTGGTACGTTGCCGAGATTCGTCCAAATCGGCGTCCAATTTTTTGCACCTGCTTTCAAAAAAAACTACAGTAAGATGGCAAAAATGTGTAAATTGGAAAATTTTCACAAAAATCTACAGTAAAAATGTGTAAATTGTAAAATAAGCGAAAAAAAGCTACAGTAAGATGCCAAAGAAGTGTAAATTTGGAAACTTCTGAAAAAGCAACAGTAAGATGGCAAAAATTTGTAAATTGGAAAACTTGCAAAAAAGTTACAGTAAGGTACTGGAAAAGTGTAACTTGGAAAATTTGCATAAAAAGCTGGTAATAATGTATAAACTGAAAATTTTGAAGAAAAGCTACAGTAAGACAGTAAAAATGTGTAAATTGGAAAATTTGCAAAAAGAGCTACAGTAAGAAAGTAAAATGTGTAAATTGGAAAATTTGGAAAAAAGCTGGTAAAAATGTATAAGCTGAGAAGTTTGCAGAAAAGCTACAGTAAGATGCCAAAGAAGTGTAAATTCGAAAACTTCTGAAAAAGCTACAGTAAGATACTAAAATTGTGTAAATTGGAAATTTTGAAAATATTTTCGTATTTTAAAAAATTTTTCACAAAAATATTTAAATTTAATCAAAAAAACTTGATTTTTTTACAAACCTAGACTTCAAGGCTTTAACTTCTTGTAAATTAGCTTGCAAAAAAATTAGCGCTTTTTGGCATCTGGCGCCACCGGGTTGGGCGCTCAGAGGCGGATTTGTGATGCCGGACGTGTAAGCTTCGAATTCTTCTTTGGGCATTTTTAACGAATCGGCGTTCAAATTTTGAATAAAATTCATCGCGCAACACTGAAATTTGAAAAAAAATTAAAAATTTCAAAAAATAAAAAATTCAAAAAATTAATATAAAATTCAGAAAATAAAAAACTCAAAAAATGAAAATTTGAAACAGTCAAAAAATTAGAAAAAATTAACGATTAAAAAAAATGAGGAAATTGAAAAAAATCGGAAGAAATACTTGAAAAATTGCATAAATATCCAAAAATTATGTAAAATAAATTCGAAAACTTAAAATTTTCTAGTGACTTTTTAAAAATTTCCTTCTCAAAAAATTGAATTGAGAGAATGAAAAATGAAAAAAAAAATTTTTAATGAAAAAGTTTTTAAAAAGTGCAGAAATTAA
Organism: Romanomermis culicivorax; assembly: GCA_963922205.1. Classification (NCBI taxonomy): domain Eukaryota; kingdom Metazoa; phylum Nematoda; class Enoplea; order Mermithida; family Mermithidae; genus Romanomermis; species Romanomermis culicivorax. The sequence goes on from CAWUHX010000503.1 coordinate 87,586, forward strand.
TTTAAAAAAGTGTGGAAAATAAATTTTAAAATTCAAAATTTTCGAGTGATATTTTCAAAATTTTATTGCCGAATGGAAAAAAATTAACAAATTGAAATTCGTAAAATTTTTAAAATTTTCGCCACAAAATATTCTTTACACGGAATTACTGTAAGAATTTTTGATTTGTGACCAAGAAAATTCAAATTTTTTATTTCGAAGTTGAAATTTTAAGATTATCAAAAAATTCTTTAAAATTCTATTTTTTGACTAGTAATTCGAAAAATTTTGGAAAAAAATTCAAATTTCGAGCTTCAAACTTGAAATTTATATTTTTAATCACCGAATAATTGCATTATCAAAAATTCTAGAAATTCTAGGAAATTCTGTTTTTTGAGCGAAAATTCTAATTTTTGACACAAAATTAAAAAATTCCAATTTCTCGTTGAAACATTTCGTTCGAGCGATAATTCGAAAATCCGAAAAATCTCGTTAAAAAATTCAAATTTCGAAATTTTAAAAATATTTTTGATGACTGAATAATCCAAATATATTCTAAAACATAATTCTATTTTCGGCCAGAAAATTTATTTTTTTGATAGAAATTCTTTGCGAAAAATTTACTTCTTTTCCAAAAAATTCAGCATTTTGGCTGATAATTCTATTTTTGGGGGTAATAGTTCGATTTCGGAGTTAAAATTCGTTTTTTTTGGCACAAAATTCATCTAATTGACAAAAAATCTATTTTTTTAGCTAGGAATCAAATTTTCGCTGAAAAATTCTAGTTTCGACTTAAAATTCTATTTTTTCGGCTAAAAATTCATTTTTAAGGCTGAAAATTCGATTTTTCGCCTAAGAATTCTATTCATTTGGGCTAAAAATCCAATTTTTGACTTCAAACGCTGTTTTTGGGTTGAAGATTCAATTTTCTCGTAAAAATTCAACTTTTTGGCAAAAAATCCAATTTTTAGGCCCAAAGATTCAATTTTTTTGGCTAAAAATCTAATTTTCTAGCTAAAAATTCTATTTTTTGGCTGGAAATTCAATTTTTTGACTATAAATCCAATTTTTTGGCTAAAAGCTCAACTTTTTCGGCTAAAATTTCAATTTTTCTCGCTAAAGTCTGTTTTTTTGAGGATGAATTTTAAAAACGTTGAAAAATTGAAATTTTAAATCTTTTTAAATCGAAATTTCAAAAAAAAATTAAAAATTTGAAAAAAATTTAAAAATAAAAAAACTTTTAAAGATTCAAAAAAATCAAAAAATTAAAAATTGAAAAAATAAAATCGAAAAAAATCAGACGAAATAATAGAATAAATTTCGGCTGAAAGTTCAAGTTTTTGAGCACAAATTCAATTTTTAACTTTTAATCAAATTTTGTAATTTTTGCATCAAAAAACATGGAAAAAAATCAGTTTTTTAAAAAAATTGCAATTTTTTCATATAATTTGTTGATTTTCGACGTGAAATTTACGGAAAAAAACACTTGGAATCCTCAAATTCTAAAAAATGTTGAAAATTTCAATTTTTCAATTTTCATTTAAAAATCACACATTTTTCCAATTTTTGATTAATTTTTTTAAAATATAATTCACCTGAAATTCTTTTTTTTTTTGAGAAAATTTCAAAAAAATGTATTTTTTGCAATTCAAACTGAATTTGAAACTTACAAAAAAAATGGGAAATAAAAAATTTTTTGAAAAAGTTCAAGTTTACGAAATTTTTATAATTTTCAAAAATTTCAAAATTTTTGGAAATAATGAAAATTTTGAAACTTTTTCAAATCTGTAATTTTTCATGTTTTCAAATTTTCAAGATGATTTGTCAAGTTTGGAAATTTATGATTTTTTCTTAAATTCTTGATATTTTGAGATTTCGAAATTGAAGTTTAAGGAAATTTTTGAAATTAAGGAAATTTTTTCATTTAATTTGCATATTTTTGGAAATTTTGTAAAAATTTAGCCTGAAAATGTACAATTTTGAGCTAATTTTGATGAATAATTTTATCCAAAACTAAGCATGTTGGGTACCAATCGATAGATCTCGACGAGACGAACAAAAAAGAACGTGGACTTTTTTTTTAATTTTCATTTCCCATCGAGTTATTGTCAAAAGAAGGATTTTTTGCTTAGAAAATCACTCTTTGCAGACATTTTTCTCCAAAAATTAGCATATTGGCTATCAATCGACAGATCTCAATGAGACGAAGCCAAAAATTATAATTTTATTTTCTAATTTTCATTTTTGATTGAATTATCGACAAAATGGTGAATTTTGACATTTTTGATCAACTTTTCATGAAATTGAACGATTTTTTTTTTCAATTTGTATTTTTCCTAAATTTACAATTTTTGCTACGTGTTTTGTGAAATTTTCTTTCTAAATTTTATTCATTTACTCTCAAATTCTTGATTTTTCACATCTTTTTTTCATTTTTTGCAAAATTTTAATTTTTTTTTCATAAGTTTCAATATATTCGAAATACTGTAAAAAATTAGAAATTTTGAAATTTTAGAAACTTTGCGGAATTTTTTGAAACTTTTAAAATTTTGAAAATTTTAATTTCAATTTTGAAATTTCAGTTTTTAAAATTTTCAGAATTTCGGATTTTGATAATTTCGAATTTAAGTTTTTCCAATCTGAATTTGTTAATGTTTTGAAATTTCTGATTTTCAAAGTAAACTTTTTAATTTAAATTGCTAGACTTTCAAAATTTTAAATTTGAAGTTTTTCGAATTTTAGAATTAAATCGGAGTTTTAAATTTGAATTTTCAAAATTTTTGAGTTTGAAAATTTAAATTTAAAAATCAAACATTGAATATCAATTGAAATTCTGAAAATTGCAAACTTTTCAATTCTGAATTATATCTCCAAATTTGAATTTGTTGAATTTTTAGAATTTCAAGTTTTTATTATGTCAAGTTTTTAAAATTTCACATTTTCGACATTTCAAATGATTACAGTTCAAAATTTGGAAGTTGAGTTGAATTGAAGAATTCGAATTTTCATAATTTACAAAAATTCAGCTTTGATTTTGAGGTAAAAATCTGGTTTACTGTAGGATTGATAGAACTGGAAAATTTTTTTTTGGATGCGATGCACAAGGTCATAACCGATACACAAATCCTGTAGCAGCTCGACGAAATTTGCATATTATAAAACACGGTTTACATTTTCCAAATCAGCATCTTGAAATCTACAAGATGACACGCAGTTTACACTTTTATCAAAAAATGATAATTCTACCGAAAACATATCACCATAGATTAAAAAGTACAATTTACAGTTTTACAGTAAACTTTGATTTTTCCCGCCGAATTACTGTATATAATCGATAACGCACCAGTCGCCGGCTACAGTAGGACGTAGAGGCGGGGGCAAAATCGTATCTTGATTATCATCGATCGGATTTATATTCGGTCGATCGATCAAATTGACGTTATTTACTGTAGAAATTTGCTCATCATGATCACGATTCAAATTTTCCACTTTTCCGATTAGATCGTCCCATTCGCTTTTGGTACGTTGCCGAGATTCGTCCAAATCGGCGTCCAATTTTTTGCACCTGCTTTCAAAAAAAAAACTACAGTAAGATGGCAAAAATGTGTAAATTGGAAAATTTTCACAAAAATCTACAGTAAAAATGTGTAAATTGTAAAATAAGCGAAAAAAAGCTACAGTAAGATGCCAAAGAAGTGTAAATTTGGAAACTTCTGAAAAAGCAACAGTAAGATGGTAAAATGTGTAAATTGGAAAACTTGCAAAAAAGCTACAGTAAGGTACTAGAAAGGTGTAACTTGGAAAATTTGCATAAAAAGCTACAGTAAGATGGTAGAAATGTGTAAACTGGAAAATTTGCAAAAAAGCTAGTAAAAATGTGCAAACTGAGAAATTTGCACAAAAGCTACAGTAAGATGCCAAAGAAGTGTAAATTCGAAAACTTCTGAAAAAGCTACAGTAAGATGGTAGAATGTGTAAATTGGAAAATTTTGAAAAAAGCTGGTAATAATGTATAAACTGAAAATTTTGAAGAAAAGCTACAGTAAGACAGTAAAAATGTGTAAATTGGAAAATTTGCAAAAAGAGCTACAGTAAGAAAGTAAAATGTGTAAATTGGAAAATTTGGAAAAAAGCTGGTAAAAATGTATAAGCTGAGAAGTTTGCAGAAAAGCTACAGTAAGATGCCAAAGAAGTGTAAATTCGAAAACTTCTGAAAAAGCTACAGTAAGATACTAAAATTGTGTAAATTGGAAATTTTGAAAATATTTTCGTATTTTAAAAAATTTTTCACAAAAATATTTAAATTTAATCAAAAAAACTTGATTTTTTTACAAACCTAGACTTCAAGGCTTTAACTTCTTGTAAATTAGCTTGCAAAAAAATTAGCGCTTTTTGGCATCTGGCGCCACCGGGTTGGGCGCTCAGAGGCGGATTTGTGATGCCGGACGTGTAAGCTTCGAATTCTTCTTTGGGCATTTTTAACGAATCGGCGTTCAAATTTTGAATAAAATTCATCGCGCAACACTGAAATTTAAAAAAAAAAATTTAAAAAATTACAAATTTCAAAAAATTAATATAAAATTCAGAAAATAAAAAATTCAAAAAATTAAAATTTGAAATAATCGAAAAATTCGAAAAAATTAACGATTAAATAATTTTAAAATGATAAAAAATGAGGAAATTGAAAAAAATCACAAGAAATACTTGAAAAATTGCATAAATATCCAAAAATTATGTAAAATAAATTCGAAAACTTAAAATTTTCTAGTGACTTTTTAAAAATTTCCTTGTCAAAAAATTGAATTGAGAGAATGAAAAATGAAAAAAAAAATTTTTAATGAAAAAGTTTTTAAAAAGTGCAAAAATTAATTTAAAAAATTGTGAAAAATAAATTTTAAAATTCAAAATTTTCGAGTGATTTTTTCAAAATTTTATTGCCGAATGGAAAAAAATGAAAAAATTGAAATTCGTAAAATTTTTATAATTTTCGCCACAAAAAATTCATTACACGGAATTAGTGTAAGAATTTTTGATTTGTGATCAAGAAAATTCAAATTTTTTATTTTGAAGTTGAAATTTTAAGATTATCGAATATTCTTTAAAATTCTATTTTTTGACTAGGAATTTAAAAAATTTTGGAAAAAAATTCAAATTTCGAGCTTCAAACTTGAAATTTATAAATCCTAAAAATTTTTAATCACCGAATAATTGCATTATCAAAAATTCTAGAAATTCTAGGAAATTCTGTTTTTTGAGCGAAAATTCTAATTTTTGACACAAAATTAAAAAAATTCTTATTTCTCGTTGAAACATTTCGTTCGAGCGATAATTCGAAAATCCGAAAAATCTCGTTAAAAAATTCAAATTTCGAAATTTTAAAAATTTTTTTAATGAATGAATAATCTAAATATATTCTAAAATTCAATTGTATTTTCGGCCAGAAAATTTATTTTTCTCATAAAAATTCTTTCTTTGCGGAAAATTTACTTTTTTTTCCAAAAAATTCAACATTTTGGCTGATAATTCTATTTTTGGGGCTAATAGTTCGATTTTGGAGTTAAAATTGGTTTTTTTCGGTACAAAATTCATCTTATTGACAAAAAATTTATTTTTTCGCTAGGAATCAAATTTTCGCTGAAAAATTCTAGTTTCGACTTAAAATTCTAATTTTAAGGCTGAAAATTCGATTTTTCGCTTGAAAATTGAGGTGTTTGACTAAAAATTCGATTTTTCGGCTAAGAATTGTATTTATTTCGATTCTATTTATTTCGGCTCAAAATCCAATTTTTGACTTCAAACGCTGTTTTTGGGTTGAAGATTCAATTTTCTGGTAAAAATTCAACTTTTTGGCAAAAAATCCAATTTTTAGGCCTAAAGATTCAATTTTTTTGGCTAAAAATCTAATTTAACAGCTAAAAATTCTATTTTTTGGGTGGAAATTCAATTTTTTCGGTTGAAAATTAAACTTTCTGGCTAAAAATAGAATTTTTTGTTAAAAATGGGTTTTTTAATTAAAAATTTTATTTTCGACAGAAAATTCTGTTTTTGAGATAAAAATTCAATTTATTTTCCAAGAAATTGCACTTTTCAACTAAAAATTGAATTTTTTCGCTAAAAATTCAATTTCCGACTCAAACTTCAATTTTTTGCTGAAAATTGAATTTTTTCTCTTTAAACGTTCAACTTTTTGTCGAAAAATTCAATTTTTTTGGCTGGAAATTCAATTTTTTGACTATAAATCCAATTTTTCGGCTAAAAATTTTATTTTGGACAGAAAATTTCATTTTTTCGAAACTAAAAATCCAATTTTCGCGGTGAAAATTCAAAATTTTGTAAAAAATTTCAATTTTTTGACAAAAAGCCCATTTTTTTGGCTAAAAGCTCAACTTTTTCGGCTAAAATTTCAATTTTTCTCGCTAAAGTCTGTTTTTTTGACGATGAATTTTAAAAACGTTGAAAAATTGAAATTTTAAATCTTTTTAAATCGAAATTTCAAAAAAAATTAAAAATTTGAAAAAAATTTAAAAATAAAAAAACTTTTAAAGATTCAAAAAAATCAAAAAATTAAAAATTGAAAAAATAAAATCGAAAAAAATCAGACGAAATAATAGAATAAATTTCGGCTGAAAGTTCAAGTTTTTGAGCACAAATTCAATTTTTAATTTTTAATCAAATTTTGTAATTTTTGCATCAAAAAACATGGAAAAAAATCAGTTTTTTAAAAAAATTGCAATTTTTTCATATAATTTGTTGATTTTCGACGTGAAATTTACGGAAAAAACACTTAGAATCCTCAAATTCTAAAAAATGTTGAAAATTTCAATTTTTCAATTTTCATTTAAAAATCACACATTTTTCGAATTTTTGATTAATTTGAACGGTAAATTTTGAGAAAATCATTGGATTTCGCCTCGAAATTTAAACAAAAAAATGCTTAAAAGTCGAAATTTTGAAAATTTCGAATCGAAATTCAAATTTTTTAAAATATAATTCACCTGAAATTCTTTTTTTTTTTGAGAAAAATTCAAAAAAATGTATTTTTTGCAATTCAAACTGAATTTGAAACTTACAAAAAAAATGGGAAATACAAAATTTTTTGAAAAAGTTTAAGTTTACGAAATTTTTATAATTTTCAAAAATTTCAAAATTTTTGGAAATAATGAAAATTTTGAAACTTTTTCAAATGTGTAATTTTTCATGTTTTCAAATTTTCAAGATGATTTGTCAAGTTTGGAAATTTAGGATTTTTTCTTAAATTCTTGATTTAAATTTTGAGATTTCGAAATTGAAGTTTAAGGAAATTTTTGAAATTAAGGAAATTTTTTCATTTAATTTGCATATTTTTGGAAATTTTGTAAAAATAGTCATTTTTAGCCTGAAAATGTACAATTTTGAGCTAATTTTGATGAATTTTATCCAAAACTAAGCATGTTGGGTACCAATCGATAGATCTCGACGAGACGAACAAAAAAGAACGTGGACTTTTTTTTTAATTTTCATTTCCCATCGAGTTATTGTCAAAAGAAGGATTTTTTGCTTAGAAAATCACTCTTTGCAGACATTTTTCTCCAAAAATTAGCATATTAGCTATCAATCGACAGATCTCAATGAGACGAAGCCAAAAATTATAATTTTATTTTCTAATTTTCATTTTTGATTGAATTATCGACAAAATGGTGAATTTTGACATTTTTGATCAACTTTTCATGAAATTGAACGATTTTTTTTTTCAATTTGTATTTTTCCTAAATTTACAATTTTTGCTACGTGTTTTGTGAAATTTTCTTTCTAAATTTTATTCATTTACTCTCAAATTCTTGATTTTTCACATCTTTTTTTCATTTTTTGCAAAATTTTAATTTTTTTTTCATAAGTTTCAATATATTCGAAATACTGTAAAAAATTAGAAATTTTGAAATTTTAGAAACTTTGCGGAATTTTTTGAAATTTTTGAAAATTTTAATTTCAATTTTGAAATTTCAGTTTTTAAAATTTTCAGAATTTCGGATTTTGATAATTTCGAATTTAAGTTTTTCCAATCTGAATTTGTTAATGTTTTGAAATTTCTGATTTTCAAAGTAAACTTTTTGATTTGAATCGCTAGATTTTCAAAATTTTAAATTTGAAGTTTTTCGAATTTTAGAATTAAATCGGAGTTTTAAATTTTTGAGTTTGAAAATTTAAATTTAAAAATCAAACATTGAATATCAATTGAAATTTTGAAAATTGCAAACTTTTGAATTTGTTGAATTTTTAGAATTTCAAGTTTTTATTATGTCAAGTTTTTAAAATTTCACATTTTCGACATTTCAAATGATTACAGTTCAAAGTTTGGAAGTTGAGTTGAATTGAAGAATTCGAATTTTCATAGTTTACAAAAACTCAGCTTTGATTGTATTTTGAGGTAAAAATCTGGTTTACTGTAGGATTGATAGGACTGGAAATTTTTTTTTGGATGCGATGCACAAGGTCATAACCGATACACAAATCCTGTAGCAGCTCGACGAAATTTGCATATTATAAAACACGGTTTACATTTTCCAAATCAGCATCTTGAAATCTACAAGATGACACGCAGTTTACACTTTTATCAAAAAATGATAATTCTACCGAAAACATATCACCATAGATTAAAAAGTACAATTTACAGTTTTACAGTAAACTTTGATTTTTCCCGCCGAATTACTGTATATAATCGATAACGCACCAGTCGCCGGCTACAGTAGGACGTAGAGGCGGGGGCAAAATCGTATCTTGATTATCATCGATCGGATTTATATTCGGTCGATCGATCAAATTGACGTTATTTACTGTAGAAATTTGCTCATCATGATCACGATTCAAATTTTCCACTTTTCCGATTAGATCATCCCATTCGCTTTTGGTACGTTGCCGAGATTCGTCCAAATCGGCGTCCAATTTTTCGCACCTGCTTTCAAAAAAAAAAACTACAGTAAGATGGCAAAAATGTGTAAATTGGAAAATTTTCACAAAAATCTACAGTAAAAATGTGTAAATTGTAAAATAAGCGAAAAAAAGCTACAGTAAGATGCCAAAGAAGTGTAAATTTGGAAACTTCTGAAAAAGCAACAGTAAGATGGTAAAATGTGTAAATTGGAAAATTTGCATAAAAGCTGGTAAAAGTGTGTAAACTGACAAATTTTTAGAAAAGCTACAGTAAGATGCCAAAGAAGTGTAAATTTGGAAACTTCTGAAAAAGCTACAGTAAGATACTAAAACTGTGTAAATTAAAAATTTTGAAAATATTTTCATATTTTAAAAAATTTTTCACAAAAATATTTAAATTTAATCAAAAAAACTTGATTTTTTTACAAACCTAGACTTCAAGGCTTTAACTTCTTGTAAATTAGCTTGCAAAAAAATTAGCGCTTCTTGGCATTTGGCGCCACCGGGTTGGGCGCTCAGAGGCGGATAGTACTCTGCGTTGATACCACTGCTTAATCTGATAGAGTGTGT